>OENT01001272.1:0-10241 GCA_900239685.1 Rotaria macrura | reverse complement strand
ACATAACTCTCGGACATAAGTCCGAAGTTTTCACATTTATTATATGTTCATGTTGAATCGGTAGGAATGACAGAGCTAAAGATGAAGAATCGAATAATATATATTAAATCAGATTTCATGAAAATCTGTGCGCAGGAATAGATAAATATTTTAGTCTTTTCATTTCCGGTTGTTCTTATCTAGATTGTTCGCTTAAAGAACATTTGATTGCTTCACGTTCGCGTTAAGGACACGCACATTAAGCGAACGTTTTTATATTTGATTTTCTAACCATCATTGCTAAAAATTTTCTTAGAGCAATGAAATATCCTTTTGTATGAGCAGGTTCAGAATCTGGTTTTCGTTCCTGTGGCATAAAAATAATTATTTTACGATGAAAAATGATCGAGATATTACACTCGCAATTAAGGGTAGTACATTTACTTTACGTTTTCAAAAAGTAAATAAGTAAAATAAATGAATTCTTCACTACTTAACTTGGTAAACAGTATATTTACTTTTACTAAAGTAAACGGTAAATTGTTTATTTAATTTACAAAGTTTAAAAAGTCAGGTGCCAACCCTACTCACAACCAAGACTGGAGTGTCCATTCGCTTTAGGTTCATGGGCTCTAATAAAAAGAATGCTCAAAAACGTTAAACAAGATCGAGAAATGATATTTCTGACTTCTTTTGAGAAATTTTCTTGATATTTTTGTATTGTTTTCATATTTACTTATGCTCCCTAGTGTTTTTTATTTTCCTATTTGTGTGATACATATACAAACCTCACTACTTTGGACATGCATAAGGAAAATAAAATAATAACTAAACATACGTAGATTTACACAAACATAGATACAATAGAAAACAATCATCCAGAACAAGATGAACGAGCTCAAATAAAAATCACATAGTTTTAATTGTCTACAGTGGAGTTTCAGAATTTTCCTTTTCGGTTCGGTTCGGTGCAGTTCGGTTTTAGACATTTCGGTTTCGGTTCGGTTCGGCTCAGGGTTCCTCAAAATTTTGTCGGTTTCGGTTCGGTTCGGTTTAAGACATGTCAGTTTCGGTTCGGTTCAAATTTTGAAAAAACTGAACCGTGCCCATCTCTGCTTCTCATGCATTATGGATTATGGGTACTAAGTTTTCACGAAGCCTACAAAAGAAATGCAAAGGTAGTCGTTAGTCAAAAAGTGATAAAATCTCAAATTCTTTTGATGCTTCTATTGTGAAGGGTAGTGAAGAGCCAAAGCTCATCTCCTAGTCTTGATCAAAATTAACTACAAATTTGACATGGTGGTGTATCAAATCACAGACTAAGCATTCAAAAATAATTGGGTCTGGTTTTTCTACTCTGAAAATCAGAAATGAACCTTAATAATTTTTCAAAAATTTATTTTGTATCTTATCACAAATCAACTTTTTACACCTGGGTCCGGTCAGGTACAAGAAAATGTTTTAGTCACCGCTTTGTTTCAAGTCTTTGTAGTACAATAGCGTTCAGTTCGTTCATCTCGAATAGCATATTATTTACGAAAGTCTTAATATAATTAGACAGATTTGAAGTGCTGTACGAAAGGCTTAAAAACCACGTTTAATTTGAAAATTGACAAAACACTAGCTTGTATTCATCGAAAATGGGTTGATTCGATGAAGATTAATTTTCCCTAACGGAATCTTTAACCATATCTTAGGCATTTAATTTGTTACTATCAAGGAATGAGAAGTACCCCCCCCCCCACCGAACGGATCATTTTATCAAAATAATGATTTTTACAGTTTTATGAAGTTGATGGTTTTCCGGGTGCACCGCCAGCGTGACTTATTGACTCAGTATGTAATTAAATTTGCTCTTTCTAACAATATAAATTTTAACTTGAAAGTCTATGTCTTAAGAATCACTTTTCTTATATCTATTGTAAACCGCAGCGGCTTTGTGTGTTTTACGACTAATATTTGATGGCATTGTAGTAGAAAAATGATCATTTGACTGGTTTAATAATGTGATTTTTGAAATCAGCAAAAAGAGACTGAGTCGACTAGAATGAGTTTGTAATTGTTTTTGTCTTTCATTTTTTTTCTCAAATTTTCTCTTTGGTTCACACCACACCCGGTCGAAAAAATGAACTTAGTCGAAAAATCATTTCGGCCATGGAAAAGAAGTTTTCGATTTGAAAAACACCATTTTAATACAAGAATGGAGATTTTTTTCATTTAAAGTGTTTTTTTCATGAAGTTCATTTTTTCATCTATGCCTTGGAATGAATAAATATCACATTCACTTTAAGTCACACGTGGATTCTTGTGCTCGAAAATCGTCACAATCAACCCAAACAGACGAAAATTCACTTTTGAGCTTATTAGTTAGAGCAAAAATGCGTCACTAGACAAAGAACTTCAAGCTGAAAATTATGTTATGGAAAAGACCAAATCCCATAACATATTTGGTATGGAAGTCTCGCTGGTACATATATAGAAACGATAGTTTGATAAGACTAAAAAATCATTATTTGCAACAAAACGACTCAATTAGGGTACTATTCGGAATTTATCGATAGAAAATATTTGAAAGTCTCGGGAGATCTTATAGTTTCTGATAGACAAAGAAATTCTGCACTAAGTGAATCTATTTTCAACGGATCTAAATTGAAATTTGTTGGATGATCAGATCAAAAACTGTTTTTTAAGTCTTTCAGAGCGTACTTCAGAACTTAGTTATTATATGAGTAGTTTTGAAAACAAATGTGATGTTCGCAATCAACAAACCGATTTCTATTGAATGATATATGGACTTGTAGCATAAAGCCAACAGAAAAATGTTTTCAATATATGAGGAGGACCTAGGGGTGTCACTTTGGCGTTCCGTTCGCAAGAACGCGGAACGGGGAACGCGTTACACAAATTCATAAAATCGTGAGAAATAAAATATGCCACTCTCGCTGTATCGAAATAGTGCTTAAAACGAAATTTGAGGTGCGTTCCCGTTCCTTAGGAACGGAACGCTTGGGAACGGGGAACGCTGACACCCCTTGGAGGACCCCCTATGTGAAAAGTTGACCTGTGATAAAATACATAATAAATTTGTGAAAAAATAATCAGGATTCAATGCTGGTTCTCAGATTAATAAAATTAGGTTCAGATTTGTAGGACGTCACATTACTAGTTTGACATAGACCCTTTTACTTTTCTCCTTAACCGGTAATTTAACTGACCGGCAAGCATGACTTCCTTCCTCCTAGCCTCGGCATGAAAATTAGTAACATCGATAGTGCAACGTCAATACTTTTCGAGGAGATCTCTTTCAAAAATACTTGATTGCCCACGATTACTTGTGATTGAAATCAGCTTTGTCTCCATTTTATGTCGCTTTTATTGTGTACAGGAATAGATGTGACTTAACGAATAAATAAACCTTTCACCCGAAAATAAGAGGAGTTTAAATCTAAAGAAGCAGAAATAAATAGAATTGAGTACTTTCTGCTTTCAGTTTTAACTGTCTAATATGATTTATCCAACGAAAAGATGGGAAAAGTACGCTGAAATTCAGATTTCACTTTTCTGTTAAGTGAATAAAAATAAATGGGAATAACAAATTAGTAAACCGTTGTATTCTGAGAAAGCGTAAAATAGTGAAAACAGAACAAAAATTAGAAAACAATGCGACAACAGGTGGCACTTTCACTTTCTTTTGGGGAAGGAAAGCTATTTAATATTCAAGTTTTCTTTCGAAGAAAGCAACATCGAATTCTTTCTTTACCGCTTTTCATATTTTATGGAAGAAAATAATGCAACTGATGCTGTCCAATTCAGAAAATACTTTAAAAAACTCAAAAGAAAAGTTTAACTTTCCCCAGAAAGGAAAGGAAAAGTGCCACCCCTAATTGTGACAATTCCATCGAAACACTAAAAGAATATTGCTGTATTCGCTAACGGAATTTCATGCTCCATAAAATCAAGTATAAGAATTGAAACTATTAAGATGAAATGCTTTCATAAAATAGAAACTTTATCTGCATTCACATTTTCCAATGAAGGGGTGTTATTATATTCTATATATAAATTCTGGTCAATGAAGATTTGCATCGATGTTTCAATGACGTAGAGATCAGTGTAGCCGGTGCTCAGGGAAACACTGTTCCCCAGTGTGGGACAGTATTTCAGTGATTATCAGTGCAGTTTATTTTCAGTGCCAGTGGTGTCAGTACAGTGTGAGACCGTGGTCAGTGGCCAGTGTGTGGTAAAATCAGTTGTTAGTTAACTGAAACTGCACATCCCCAGAGCCGGACTGTCACGCTGACCGATTTTATAGTGTACTCACGTTTTGAGTATACAACAAGATGTTTATAACGTTCGTTTATATTTTACAGGAACTGTTTTTTACACTTTATTTAATGAAATAAAAATCATGAAAATCTGATCAATTATTACTTGACATAATGCTCGGACATTTGTCAGGTACTTTTGCATCGAAGATTATTTTATGGCAATCAGTTAATATAAGAATTGCACTGTAAGAGTTGATCCGAGGTTGTAATATCAATATGCTGAGATAACAGAATCTGATGGTAAAATTTTATAAGATTATACCTCTCACTGTATATGAGTAGCTGAAAATTATGCGAAAAACTATCATCTCGTGTACTCTCTTCTTACGATGGGCAATAAGATTGATCAAAAATTTTTGTTTCTTGTCAAATATTATTCTAAGCTTGTAGGGTAATCTTTACGCCGTTAAGATATTTCGAGCACTGTACAGTTAGATCGTTTAACATCAAAGAAACGATAAGATTATTTTCTTATAATCTTAACTTCTCTGACAAGATTCTGCATTTGCATCAGTAAATACGATTCTCTGACTAATTAGTCTATGTGTTTCTATGTAAGCTTATGGGAACCATAGAATGTTTTATCAAACAGGTTTTTTCTCTTGGAAATCTTATTTGAACTGTAAAATTGACTAAAGAATATAGTTGCGAAAAAAATCCTTGATTTTTGCTATAAATTCAAAAAAAGGAAGATTTTTTCCAATTTTAAACTTGAATGTTCAGGCGGATAACTATATGGAAATGTAGTATCTCTTATCTAATCACTCAAAATTCTATAAAAAAAGAACGCCATGAAAATTCCTTTGACAATACTACTGTACAATAAGACATATTAAATTAATTTATATTTATTACTTTCCAAAAATAAAAGAAAAATAAATCCGAAAATACATAATTCAAATAAAATATTCTCTTTCAAGATACAATATTACACAACACCTAAATCACTGGATGAATTATGTCGACATAAAAACCAAAAATTAAAAACAAACCGGTTCGAACGAGCTGAGATAAGCAAAGAAGATAAGATAAACATATCACAGCACTCATGAAAAGCATGAACGTCTATCTACACCAATAATTCTTGCTAGGACAGCAACATCACACAACATTCAAAGGGATAATATGGGGCTCAAAAACTTGAAGTTTCTATTTTTAAAATTGCATCTTAAGTAAATAACGAATACGACATTGATTTTCTTTATAAATCAAATATTCTGATTGGGCGAAACTCGACGACGAATGCGTTGTCTTAATGGGTTTACCGGTCGGTACAACAATTGTGTTTCCTTCCAGAGTAATTGTTGCATCATCTTTTGGATCTATTTTTAGAGAAAAGAGATATCATAACCAGTTAGGTATATTAAAAAAAGGAGGAAATTCAAACACACCTGGTTCAGTTTGACCACGAGCAACGATAGAATCAAAACCTGTAGGTGGATTCTTTAATGATGAATCATCTGCTGTAATCGAATGCTCTTTACCGAGAGCGACTTCGTTCTTTGAAAATAAAATAAAGGACATTGATATTATCTGTTTAATAAGTACACACTCTTACCAAGAACATTATTCCAATCTGTTTTCCTTGATCTGGTGCTACACCGACTAAAGTATTTTATCATAGAATTTAGTGAATCAATCTATTATTTAGTGGGGAAAGATTTGCTCACTAACCATATCCACTACTTTTGCCATTTTCTGAAGCAAAATATATTCCTTTACCGACTCGACCACCTGAATGAGGCATAATGCGAAGACCAGATTTCAGTATAGCCACAACGACGGCAACGTTAGTACCATGCCAAAGTAATTTTCGATGCTCAATTTTATGATGTGCTGCGAAACCTTTACCCTAGAATGATTAAAAGTCAACTAGTGTTACCTTTTTTTATTTTCTTTGCAACATACTTCTCCCTCACGATCAACACGCCATACATCAATAATTTGACACTTGCGATATCCTTGCGTGTTTTGTGTGTATTTTTGAATAATCTTAGCAAAGGAATTTTCATTTTGTTTTTGAATAAGGAAAAACAACGAAAAATCGCTTTAATTACTTTAAATTCTTCACTATCAGCATTCACATGTTCTAGTGAACAGTTTAATAAATCATACCTAACATCATATGGATGTGGTTTAGCTTGCTCAGCTTTTTTCTTCGCTGTTTCGTCATCATTGTTATCTTTTTGAATACTCTGAGCTAATTCTATATCGGCTAGAACCTATATTAGTACATGTTCAAATATTGTAAAAACTAGAATTTTAAAGAATGATTTTATGACGTACGGCAAGCATATCATATTTTTGTTGCAGAGCCTCACGATTATCTATCGGTTTCGGTCGTGTTCGTCCGAAATCATGAGGTATAGTGGTATAAAATTTCGACGATATATCAGCATAGGAACCTTTCTTTTTATTTTCCATGACAGCTTCTAATTCTTCCAAAATTTCGAAACCTTTAGCAATTTGACTTTTACTTAGTTTTCCTAATGGCATTTTTTTAACATCAATATCATATTTGTGCAATGCTTCTTTAAACATATCCGTATCAAAAATAAGTCGTATTAACGATTGTGTTGGTGTGTCAAGTTTACTTGCTGCATAAACTGTACCATCTTTATCTTCAATTGTCGTTGATTTACTTGTCAATGTGGTTTCTTCTTCGTCTTCACCACCACAGGCAACGTCAATTAAATCATATTTACCAACAACTTTTTGGAATTGACCCCGTTGAACCCCTTGATATGCAACATTGAATATTTCAATGAATGCATATAAAGAAACAAAGATGAAAAATTTTCAAGCTTACATTCGTTTCGAGTTTTGTCTTTGAATTTATGTGTGAACTGTTTAATAGCTGCATCCTTTGAAAGTGGACTCGACATTTGGCCTTTACCAGTTTCACCCTAATGTTACAATGTTAAAGGGCTTTTAAAAAACTATAATATATGATTATCAATTAACCTACCACACGACCCCATCGATTCCATGTGTAATAGTTACCAGCCATCGTGAGTACTTGAATTACATAGAATTTATTATTATTTGCACCGATATTTGTTTGATTAAGCATAGCATCATAATCATCCAAAACCTGATCAACATGCAAATAGTTCAAAGGATAAAAGAATATTTTTTGAAATCACTTGATAACTAGCTGAACTGGATATGTTTTTATCTGGCAGATGCACTTTTTGTTTTGTTTTATTAGCATCAGCAGCTCGCAATTGTTTTATTATATCTGCTTTTGACGAAGCAGAAGTTTCCTCCTAAAGATAAAGTACGAATATCGATCTCACGTTTGACCATACAAAACTAACTTCAGCTTTTGATTGTTCTTCCTGTTCCTCTTCATCGGGCACAGTTGTTTCCTCCTCCTCTTCTTCTTCTTCTTCTTCTTCTTCCTGGTCATGAGTTACTTTCTTTGCTCGTTTGGATGCTGGAGCTAAACTTGAATAGTATATTCTACAGAAGACTAATTCAAATATGTTAGACTCACCACTTTTAGAGGTAGGTGCTTTACGTTTGGTGGCTGCCGTTGCCTTCTTGGCCTTTGCAGCACGTCTTTTTGGTGGCATTATTCAGGGAATTTCGTTACTTGTCTAAAATAAGAAAGAATGATTACAATATAAATTTCTAACGCAGTATATATAGTTTTTCAGCATGAAAGTAACTAGAAGAGGCGGCAAACATCAAAATAAGAGTAGAATTTCTGTTCGCTTGTGCAAGATCGATCAATAGTTTTTAATTGGTTTTTTCTCTAAACTAATGAGTAGAAATGAAAGAGGTCGTTCCATTACAATTTATCAATAAATAGAAAGAATTCTAGTGTTTACGTCACAATAAAAGATATTTCTCGTTTCACTCCTAAGTAGGCATGCACCAAATCCTGTTTTTAAGTGATATAGATGACTCGTTTTCGATGTGAAGAACCATCAGTTCTTGCCAAATCTTCTTGTGCTCTCTACTCAAGCCTTATTGGTCTATCTGATACAATGTATAGGCATATCAAATTTTCCTTTAAAAGTTGTAGGATTTGACATATCTATACATTGTATCTGATAGAACGATAAGGCTTGAGTAGAGAGCACCCGAAGCTTTGACAAGAACTTCCGGTTCTTCACATCGAAAATGAGTGATCTCTATCACTTAAAAACAGGATTTGGTGCATGCCTGTTCCTAAAAAATATTCTACTTTTGAAACATAAATAAGATTCGTACACACGCTTACCTTTGTGTATTACATGTTCTACTAACTTGCCTAATAAGGATGTGCACTGCTCAGATAAACGAACAGTATTACCAAACAAATCTTGTATATATTCTCAACATTTTGCTTGCCACTTTATTTAATCAATGGCTTCAATATTCGATGTTATTTAACTTTATTTGATATCGGTTTTGTATCTAAATCGTTTAATTGTCACAATTAATCCAAAACACGTGCTCAAAATATCGTGTTTCCACTTTTCATTTATCAATAATATTTATCATAGATTCATAATTGCCCATAAAAGAGCATATTCCAGTTTAATTTTGATATAAGCTACCGTAAGAAAGTCAATCTAGAATATTAGAATCTGCATGCCAATTTCTGTTGATCAAACAATGATCAATCTATGACATAAAAAAGTATATTCCGTTTACTACACTTTGTATGCTTACCTGAACTCTGACACAATAGATAGGACTACGTGAACTTTTATGTGCTATAAATTCTTTTTTCTAAAAGAAAATGATATCAGACGGCACAAATTATCACAGAAAAACGATCAACTATGTTGCTTACACTTCCTTTATTTTTCACTAAAGTAAACCACATTAGTCGTCATGTAAAAATATGCTTTTTAAATGCACTAGCATGAAATCAAATAAAATTTCTCTCACAGAGATGCATCATGTCCCTTTTTTGACATTTTATAGATGCACTCGTTAATATTCGATGTATGCTTACTACATCATGCAAAACTTCTACAGAAAATAGTGAAATAACGAGGAAACAAACTTTAAAATCATATTTTCCATTTCCCAAAAGAAAGAAGAAAAATAAAAAATAAACAAATACTTTCATTACAGCTCAATATAGTCCAAAGCAGTTGTCATAAATTGATTTTATTGTGTTCATTTCTGGTACTTTTATTAGACTCGATGTCAAAATATTTATCTAAAATATTTTTTTCTTCATTAAATTTAACACTTTTTCTAATATCTATACGACTTCAAAAATTATGCTTAACTTATGAAAATGATTCTTCTGTAAAAAATTAATTTACAATTTAACATGTCTATAATCAAACGGTAATTTATAGCAATCTGATTTAGATAAGAATAACCTTTTAACCATATTGTCTACTACAATCTTGATTGAATTACTGTTCGATGAAGACGGTTGCATGAACATCTATGAATACTAATTAAGGGAAAATCGAATTCGAAGAACTTCAATACAGAACCAACGATTTCTAGTCAAAAAACCCTTTAAACAATTACCTTAATGTTAACTATATACTATGTAGTAAACATTCTATAATGCAGCAAGTTACGATTATTTATGTGGGTGATAATAAAAATATAGGTTTCTATCAAAATAAGAAAGACTATCACGCAGATAACTTCCATCGCATATTATTTTCATTGAAAAAAGCAGTGTTGACAGAATAAACTCTCAGGAAAGATTCAGAAAAGGCATTCAATTAAAGCGAGATGAGATCGGATATGGCTACGTTAAAGATGTATGGACAGCACACGGTTAGTCGGATTGCTTGTGAACCTCAGTTCTAACGATTCTAGTTATTGAAGGTACCTGTATTAAAGACTCATTATCGAACACAACGAAATAACGGATGTCACAAAATGAATGGCCCTCTCAGTATTTTTCATATAACTCATTCATTTTTCAATGTTTAAGAAAAAACGTTTTTACCAAAAGATTCC
>OENT01001271.1:31434-48403 GCA_900239685.1 Rotaria macrura | reverse complement strand
GGAGTACAGGGTAGTTTTGGTGAAAAATTTGTTTTGGTTAAAATATATGTTATTCGACGTAGGTTTTTGTTCTGATTTCAAATATCACACTTATTTTGTCCGAGAAGAAAATCTTGATAATGAAAATGGCTAATTACAGATAATTTCTTAAAGATTTTCACTGATTTTTAGCTAGCTGACACATTATTTGAACCAAAACTAGTAGAGGGCAGACTTTTTCTTAGGACATTTTAGTGTCATTTTGTAGGTTTTGAAATTCTCTATCTATGGTAAAATATTCGTTCTGGGTCTTCATGAAATAGTAGAGAACAAGGGTACACAAGATTACAGGATAGCCTATACATTACAATGGACTGACGGTAATTTTAACTTCCTGAAATTAATTTTTGATTTTTCTGCAAAAGTTTATATAAAGTTTTGTTCAGAATCGAATTCTCTGTTGAATGATGTAGAAACTGGATATCTTGTCATGTGTATGCGCTTTGAAATCCAATAATTCTTTCATCTTGATAATTACGAAGTGGGACTATTTGGTGAAGTATCAAAGTGAAGTAAAAGTTCAACCGATCAAGCTAAAACTTGCAGGACTGACTACTAATGATAACTTCTACAATTGCTGAAATTTTCAGCTCAAACTACCCTTGCTTTCTCATTGGGCCGATTCGACCAGAAACCGTCCCTCGTCCTTTAGTGAAATTTGGTTCGATCTTGACAATTATTACGTTATAGCACTACTAGTGATGGGGTATGAGTATATTTTTGATATATTAGTCATAAGTCACCTGATGCTAGCTAACTTATTGGAAATGAATCGTCAAAGACTATTGTTGATGAAGACAGATTTCAACCAAAACTTTGTTTAGTATATTCTCTAGATCGAATAGTTCTCAGTGTAGATATAAGCAAGACTGTAGATCACAAGTATTATATTGAAAATTTTCCGAAGCCTTTTGTCACTCAAATATGGAAAAAAAACAGAGATATCAGGGCCAAAAGGTACAAAACTGCTGGAAGATCATCATTGACTCCATACTTATCTAATGTTATTAATTATGTAACAGAAGAGGGCATCAATATAATGTCATATCCACCCTATTCGCCAGACCTGATACTATGTAATTTTTGGCTAACCAATTCTATTGAACGTAGTTTAACTAATTAAATAAATCAAATATGACAAGTCCATGTGGTATTTAAGGTACCTAAAATGTTTTTCGAAACAGAGTTCAAAAAGACTTTTAACAAATTGTTAGAAAGGATTCAACTTGATATATATAATCATGGCAACTATCATCAACATTTAATAAAAGAAAACTCGAAATTTTTCTTTTTCTTTAACATTTCTTTTCAAATTGCAGAACTTTCGGTCAGACCTAAGTATCTACACATTTTACAATAAAGACTGTTAATAAAATCTCATTGAATTGTAGTTACGTGAACCGCGTCAATGATCCCGCATACCGGGAAGCTGGAAAAGAGACAGATCCAAAACTTTCTAAAGCAACCATAATCGTTAAAGCAAATGGCTTTCAGTGTATTATGACTAATCTGAAAACTACATAATTCATGTAACAAAGACACATAGTGAAGTAGCATCTCTTACGATGAAAACGAATCTCGGCTGATCCCAGTTAATGAGATCTCAAACCTTCCAGTGTCATCACCTCACAGCTTCTCTAGCTGAGGGTTTTTTTATAGATTCTTTACCCCAAATGAGCCGCGAGAGTTGCGTCTTCGTCGTGAGTCATCAGGTCTTTATAAGAGACGCCACCTCTCTTTTTGTCGGCGTCTGCAACTTCTCCCACGAAAGACTTCTTTAAAGATTATTTTCTCGGCCACGTAATCCGCGGCCCTCATGTGTGCGATGATGCATGGTTAGTGTACACGTGTCCATCTACATTCCGTGACACAAACACGTTCTCGATGCATTAAGACTGTGACAGCGAGCTTATCTCTCATTCGTTGCAACTCACAACCCAGTGGAGGATAGATCAAGAATTATTTTCCATTGCACATGGGCATATCTCATCTACTTGCTCAAGCACAACGTACATCGGACTTAACTTTTGTTCAATACAAAAAGAACGGTAGCCCCAACAGTGGGAGAGGTGGGCTTCCTTATATGCATTCGGAATTTCCCTGAGGACGCGTATCACCCGGTGGCTTTCGGCGGACAGATAATCTCTAAAATATTTTAAGGGGGAGAAGCTGAGAGATGACGGCACAGGGAGATGGAGCATTCCACGAAGTGAAGTAGCAAATTGTTCTATTTGTAGATAATTATAATAGGTTTACTGCGCCCTTTGTTGTTGGTGGCATATCCAACGTTTTCTAGCGCTTTCCTAGCTTCCCCTATATCCTGTACATGTGACACTGCTGAAAATCTCAAACCTATTTTTAACTGGTAGGAAAAACAAATAGAGCGTATTATTTTGATTCTCATTAAATTTCTTTTGCAAAAAGTTTTAATTTGAAGCATTCTTATGATTTTCTCTCTTTATCACAAGTGTTACTCTTCATGTTCATATGTATTCCAGTTATACACTATTGCTGATCCCTTCTCATTTCTTTTAAACTATCTTCGATAATCGAGAAGCTACTGACAACTGTTGACTGTGTATTTAAAAATTTAGTTCTTAGTCAATAAATGAATTCGTAATTAGTTGTCAGTGTCACATTGTACTTTTCAGTTCATGAAATGAATCTAGTTTCGAATACAAAAATAATGGATTGAACCATTTACGAATTTCTTCTTGCAAGTTCCTTATCTCATGAGCAATTATTTGAGACAAATTTTTCACAAATGTCTTAAAAATAGTTTAATTAAAGAAGTAGATACATTGAGTTTAGATCAAGATGTTTGCATATATGAAATATAATTCCATCTTAGGAATCGTCGGCTCAAATTTATCCGGGTTTTCTCTTACTTCCGTGCACTTTGGGTGTTTCACTCACCCTTATGTTGCCTATAAGTGAGTATTCATATGAAATGTTCTGAATATACACAATATTGAAATTCCATTTTCTATAGCTACACCGGCAAATGCTATTGTTTTTGCCAGTGGTGCTATTCTAGTGACTGATCTAGTTTGTTTACCATAACTTAAGTTTAATAGAAGAACAGGAAAGTTTACTATATATTTTTAGATTAAAGCGATATAGTGATAAATTTATTTGGATTGGCGGTTATTTTCTTGGCTTGTAATATATGGGCGCCGAAAATATTCGATATAAATGATGTAACAGCGGTAATCTTTTTCAATCAGACTCGTCCAGAATTAAAATATCGAACATGCACATGTAACTAGTATTTTTAAATGCTCGCTCTGCATTAAAGTATTTAATTCCTAAGTCATCGTGCGTAAGTAAGAAAAAATAAATTTCAAACCAATGCATATACATCCTACTAAACGTGAGAGGTCATTTTCAATCGAACCCTATTAAGTATATATAAGTATTCCATGTAGACGCTAAGTTCAAAAAATGAACACCTACTGATTTTTACGATTGCGATTATATAACTACTATACACTAAAATAGAGGTAACTATTTTCTCTTTGTGCTCATGATCTTGTCAGAATCTTGAGTTGTAATATTCGAGAGGAAATTTTTAAAATTCCGAACAATATTATATAACTACTGACTTCTTCAAAAGCCACAGTTCGCAGTTATTGATCTTTTCATATTTTCTATTCTAAAACTGTTTGTCTCATATATGTGTCCTTAAACTTTAGAAAATGCGTCAAACTGTGCATAATTCTATGTAGAATATTTTAGGATGTTTGAAATTGTCATCAAGTCCCTTTTTCAAAAACGCAATCATTTTTTCGTTGTTTTTTGGCTATCGCAGTTATACAAATCAGTAGGTATTCTTCGCAGAAAAACAAAACCAGCAGTTTTGTCGATAATTAAATACTCTATCGAATGATTCAAGGGCAGCATTTGAGAAAATATTGTTAAATGTTTGAAACATTCAAAATAGAATCGGTTATTTATTAGAGGGCACTCCGTTAATTATTTGCTACAGATTATTTCTCGTCACTGGTACAATGAACATATGTACTTAGGATCGATTGCATGAGCTGACTATTTGTTATCTTCATAGTTTTCTTTCGCTTTGTGCACATATACTAATGAAATCTTTGAAACACCATATGTTTGTTTGATTGAATTTTCTAATTTAAAATTTTCAGAAACGACTATATTGAAGAAAATATGTCTCACAAACGAGATCGGAATACTAAAACAAGAAAGTGTCAACAATAAACTGGATAAGAAAGAATAGATGAAAATCTTTTTTAAGTATATTGAAATAACTAGCTATGAATATTTAATTCAATTTTGAATAGCAATCTTGCTAAATATTTTATGAAAGGATTTGAAAAAATTGTTCTATGATTTGTCTCAGAAAAGATAGAATATTTCTGCCAAACTCAAAATACATTTGGCTGTTTACAAGTTTGATTACTCATTATGAAGATGACGCCATTTCATGATAGCGAGAAAATAGGCTACAATCACTTGATCATCCATTTAGTTGTAATTATTCAAAGAAACGATTATTTTTATCGACTCAATTAAAAAATGACTTGAGCAAATGTATCAATTAATCGATCTATTCGTTTTAGAATCGACGAATGAGTCATCGATGTTAGCTTGTATATCAAATGACCTCGATAGACAGCCATCTTTGAATAAGTCCCACGTTTTTGTTGTAATGCTCTTTTTCATCATTCATACACATGTTTATGCTTCGATGATTTGAACCAATCAACCATGTATGATAGCGATATTTATGCTGTATTTAAGAGGTGTGACTTCCGAACAATAGTAGTTAATATTAATCTTACTGCGTAGAAGACATTTTTTTGCACGTTACGATCAGAATGCACATAATTTAAGTGCATTGATTCTTCTTACAATAGACATACCATTTGTAATATGTTTTAGATGTCGAATATGATTCTTCAGAATATTTGTTCAGGATTACCATTAGATCCTTTACCACCATTGAAGAAAGCTCGTAATCCTGATGTTCCACATGCTCCTGATCGGAAACCTTCATTAACAAATAAAGATCGAAAGGTTACTCATTAATTTATTTTTGTGTTCAAAGAAAACTTTTCTAATTCTAGTTGGCCATTAAAAATGCACTTCGTTACTTTCCCTCGAATATTCAACCCGTACTCATTGACGAATTTATATATGAATTGGATACATACGGTCATATCTATATGTATCGATTTCAACCGGATATTGAAATGCGTGCATATCCAATCGATGAATATCCATGCAAATGCAAAGCAGCTGCCGGTATTATGCTAATGATAATGAATAATTTGGATAGAAGAGTTGCTCAATTTCCTGACGAACTAGTTACGTATGGTGGTAATGGACAAGTATTTTCTAATTGGGCACAAGTAAATAATTAATTTGTATAAAATTAGAAGTTTTAAATTTGTAAAGAATACTTTGAACTATTATAGTTTCGTTTGGTCATGCATTACTTGAGTATTATGACTGATGAACAAGTTCTTATTATGTATTCGGGACATCCATTGGGTTTATTTCCAACGAGAACTAAATTTTCACCACGAGTTGTTATTACTAATGGCATGGTATGTTGAATTCATTAGTGTGACAAGTTTAATAATTGTCTGTTTTTAAGATGGTTCCAAATTATTCATCAGCAAAGGAATATGATCGATTATTTGCACTTGGTTGTACGATGTAAATATAGTAGAATTAATGTTGTATATGAAATAATTAAAAAAACATGAATAAATAGGTATGGCCAGATGACTGCTGGATCTTATTGTTATATTGGTCCACAGGGTATTGTTCATGGAACATTCGTATGTACTACAAAAATGACTAGGTTTAGGGAAATCAACTAACATCAATCGAGCGCATATATGGAATCAGATAAATCTAATCGAAATCGTTCAATTTGAATTATTTTTCCTCAGTATTATAAGACAAGCACTTTCTGACTGTTTGAGATCAAAAGGATGATTTTATGTATCTTAACATGTAGTATGACTTGAAAACAACATAAATAATTTGCACTCGTTTATCATAGATTACAATAATGAATGCAGCTCGAAAAAAATTGGGTACGAAAGATTTAAGTGGAAAAGTATATCTTTCATCAGGTAGTATAAACCATCTAGACATTGTTCAATAAAACATTAGTTTTAAATTAGGTCTCGGTGGCATGTCAGGTGCACAGCCGAAAGCATGTCAACTTCTTGGCTGTATTGGTGTTATTGCTGAAGTAAGTGAAGAAGCAGCGAAAAAACGATACAACCAAGGTTGGTGTCAAGAATTGATCTATGATCTGAATCAGTTGATCGCTCGTATTCGCGAATGTCGAGAAAAGAAAATAGCGACATCAATCGGTTTTGTTGGTAATGTTGTAGCTGTTTGGTAAGTATCATTGCTTGTTTATGAATCAATTGGTTCTATTGGATTATTTTCTAAAAGGGAACGCTTAGCAGCCGAAAAAGAAAATTTAGTCGATCTTGCTAGTGATCAAACATCATGTCATAATCCATATCAAGGCGGATATTATCCCGTTCAAGTAAATCAAAAATATTAAGTTGTGTTATTCTTTTTTTTCGAATGTTACTATTCATATTAATAGTTATCGTATGAGGAAGCTCGGGAATGCATGAAAAAGGATCCACAAAAATTCGAAGACCTTGTTCATGAAAGGTTATTTCATTTTGATTTCAAATCTATATTCAAACATTGATAATTTTATTTTTCAGTATTCGACGACAAGTTGCTGCTATCGATAAATTATATGAACGTGGCTTATATTTTTTTGATTACGGTAATGCATTTCTACTGACAGCTAAAAAAGCAGGTATAATGTTGTTACAATGCAAAATTTTCCCATGAATAAAACTTTTTCTCCCAGGCGCTCCTGTTTGCATCGACAATGAAAATCTTAGTACTCGTTTTAAATATCCATCCTATGTTCAAGATATCATGGGAGATATATTCTCACTAGGCTTTGGACCATTCAGGTTCGTATTGGTTTAAATTTTCATATCAGCATGTTTTTAATTGATCAGTAAAAGGTTACATGTAGCACACAAAGTAAGCTAGAAACTCGATAGTAAAATTTTTCTCTTTACCTGCGTCGCTGACAGTCTGAGTACGAAGGTAAAAAGAGATGTGCATCACACACCCTAATTCATTCAACTAGAAACATTTCTATGAAACTTGGATGAAAACAACAAGAGATGGAAAATATCTGAACCATATCAAGAAAATGGAGAGGTTTCATTAAGCCATACAATCAACCATTTGTCAAATCGAATATCACAAGTTGATTGTTCTTCGAATCCACCGGTTCACTTCTACTTCGATTGAGATGAGTGGGATTAAAAACTCGATACTGTATATCGTATATCGTGACGGAATTCATGTCTTATCATATTACGGGACACAGTGGTCTACTTTGAATAACGTACTATTCGATAGCTCTTTCACTAATTAAAATGAGTTTGAGATTGAATTTGTGTTCTAGTGTAACCTTGTTTGTGATCACAACAAAATTTTTACAAGTTGATGCCGGACTTGGCCATACTCTTAGATCGGCTCATTTTATCATACTGATTTCGGATATATAATTGCAAACTGCAGCTCTCTGTGAAACATTGTCTATTCCACGAAAGAGTCTCAACCACAATGTAATAGCAGAACTTTGCAAGTCTTTAAAATCACTATCGAAAATAATAGAATTCACAGTAGGTCGGTGCCTACATAGTATCATGCGAGAGGATTTTTGCCGATGATATCGCGATTCTGTTACCAATGACTGCCCACATCGGTTTTAGAAAATATAGCTTAAAGTGAAGGCGATCAAAACAAATTTATTTTTGACTGATCACATCATTATCAATAGACAATCACGTCTATTCTAGTTCTAATTTGACTAAAATAGTTTTATTGAAGAAAAAACGACGACTCATCCGATATTATTCATGTGAAGAGAACAAACATACTTGGTAATCAACATCAAATTTTACTTTCGTAGTTCAATTACATAATTAATCGTTTAATTTTTAATTATTGTTTTTAATATATGTATCGTATGGTAAAAAATTTAGATGGGTGTGTACGTCTTGCTTGGAAAGTGATTTACAAACAACGGATAGAATCGCTGCAAATGCTATCGAGCAACTCATGAAGAACGCAAATAGTATGTATCAAAGAGCATTAGTTCTTTTTTCTTGTTTATAAATATTCCATAAATAGCTCCAGAAAATGTCCGTGAGCAATATCAAAGTAATTTACAATGGGTACAAGGAGCTCAAAATGCTAGATTAGTTGTCGGCTCTCAAGCACGAATATTATATTCGGATCAAATGGGTCGCATTAATATTGGTTTGGCATTTAATGAAGCTGTACGAACAGGTGAACTAAAAGGACCTGTTATTTTATCAAGAGATCATCACGATGTATCGGGTACAGATTCACCTTTTCGTGAAACGGCAAATATTGACGATGGGTCTGCATTTTGTGCAGGTTTGATTTTAAAAGAGAAGATGAGTTGAAGTTTTTTTTTTATTTCAAATATTTACTTTCTCTTAGATATGTCTGTACAGAATGTGATTGGTGATTCTTTTCGTGGTGCAACTTGGGTTTCATTACATAATGGTGGTGGTGTTGGCTGGGGTGAAGTTATGAACGGTAGAGAATTTCGTTTTATTTTCTTTGATTTATCTGAAGAATATTTTGTTTTAAGGCGGTTTTGGTTTGTTCCTCGATGGTAGTGACGATGCTAAGGATAATGTCCAACAAATGTTATATTGGGATGTAATGAATGGTGTTACACGTCGATCATGGTCAGGCAATCGAAACGCTCGTCAAACAATAGAACGAGCTATGGCCAACGAACCGAAACTTAAAGTGACAATGGCAAATGAATTAGCCGAACAATGCATAGAGAAACTATCGATGTAAAAATGAAAATTTATCATTAAAATAATTAGTTTAGATCAGGAATTCAGGAGTGACTTTCATCGAAATTAATAAATTAAAATAACCAAAAAAAATACGAATTTTATTGAATAGATATATGTATTTATCAATTGGGTTGTCATAATTGAAAGATTTCTGTGTAATGTCATATGTAGTGCACAAGCAATTCATCTATGTTTGTTTTTCGTCTGATGAGTCCTACTAATGATAAATTTACAGCAAATGAATATATGCTTCAACTACGATGTTTAACTATTATTTCTTAGAAATATTCAGAGAATCTATTAAAAGAAAAGACTCTTAAACGATGTAGCCAGTGATAGTTTTATTTTTAACAGTTTGGTTACTGTAAACGTTTTCATATTTACGCGTATTTATGAATAAGATTTATTTAATAATCGATAGTATTATATATATATATATATATGAGGAAGAAAATAAATTTCAATCGAAGCAGATAAAATGATTTGGAAACGACAAATAAAAAAAGAAAGAAGAAGGTAATATATATTTTGAGAAAGACTACGGCTCTAATACCATTCATTGTTACTGGCCGGAAAAGATTTTAAACGATGTCGTTTCCATTCCGAATAAGAACGGCTTCTTCATCCGAGTTAATGATAAATGATGGATGAAAAATGCGGACAATCGATTTTTACACATATCAGAAATCTATAAGACAAAACGTCGTTTGGAATGATTGGAAGAAGTCATTCGAAATTTTTACTCCGTAAGAAGAAAATAACATCTAAAAGTTTACGAATGATTGATAATGGTACGACATCGTATTAAAATGTTATACAATAATGAGACTGGATCAACAAAACTATAGTTTTAGACAATCCCAAAGTTCTTATGAAGAAGCAGGTGAAGTTAACATGATAAATATCTTCCTATAGATCAAAGAACTCTTAGAATTATTTTCTTTTTCATAGTATTTCTTGTCGTAGATTAAGATATTTTATAGTTTCATTAAATCAGTTTCCATCATAACAATTTGTCTGTGATATGTCTGAAGATGACTCCAATAATATTCATCTATTGAAGCAAATCTTCTAGACTAGATGGAAAAAAAGGTTTTGTCTACAATATACCATTCATATGACGATTAAATAATTTAGTAATTCTTCCATTTCGTAGAACATACAGTTTCTTTCCTTGAATCATCATCTGTAAATTTCCAAAAGCGAATCATATGTCAATAGTATTCCATTACTGTCTAAAGGAAGTGAATATTGTTTATATGATTCACTAGTAAAATCTTATCTAGTCGATTCAATCTTTTTATTATTAGGTTATGATCTATCCAAGAAAGAAAAGGTTATGTAGATCGAACAGGGTAATATCGTATTCGATTATTATTCACATGCTTTTGTCTATAACCGTATAGATATTTGAATTTTAGTCGAATACACGAGTGATTTTTGACTCTCTCAATTGTACGTCTATAAGATTTTCATGAAGAACGTATTGAGAAGTTTTATTGCGCATTACTATATTACAGTTAGTTGTCGAAGCGTGCATCACACTCGATCAAGAGAGAGAGAGATTGTAGATGTTATGTAAATAGAGAATTTTACTCATTCATTTTGAATCATCATCAAGTCCAATATAAAACAATGAATAGAACATGTTTTTTTTTGGTGTCTCGACGGATTAAAAAAAATCTTTGAAGTCAGATGCTACTAGTAAACAACAGTCATCTAGCAATATTCTCATGAATTTTTTATTATTCGTATATGGGAAATCATTTTCTATGTCGTATCCCTTGTGCTAGATTCATTCGTATCCGCATTATCCATAATTTTGCCGAAAGTTATGCTTTAAAAGTTAACTTCCTGTGATTTTTATACACGATGAACAATTTCATTCGAAAAGAAATTCATTGTTTTCGTAGAATATTGTGTTTACTCCCTGCTCAATAGGTTTTGTTTGTTGTTTTTATTATTACTATTAAATAGACTTAGAATTGAATCGAATTCTTGATTGAATACAAAATGACATTTATAGATAGGATGTTTTATTTTACATGAAATCATTTCTAACAAAGCATGATGTTTATTCTTGTGATAAACAACGGTCCGATGGAACGCCATACTATTTGAAAAAATCAAGATGCATGCATCTGGTATTTATCTGAATTGTCAGTTCATTAAAGAATTTTGTTCATAAAATTCATTGAATCAATATTCTGAAATATTCAATAATGACAGTTAATGCTGACAAAATAAATAAACGAAGAATTTAATAATCAAGACTTTTTAGTTGTATTAAACAGACGAACTGTCCGCCTTCCTAGATTTTATTTTTAGATTATTCCTATCAATTTTTTCTTCTTCTCCTTCTTCTTCTTCTTCTTCTTCGTAGATACTATAGATTGTCGATCATTCATGAAAATATTCACATAGAGTTCAAAACCGATTCTACCTCTTATTGTCTTAAGAATAAAAAGAACAAAACAATTATGTTGCACACATCGTTTATTTTCTTGTCATGCATATTTACTATTTTAACAATAATAACAGCTAATCCATGTCCATGTGAATTGATTGCTAATGATTCTTTATCAAATAATCCTGCAAATACTATTACAGACTTAACAATCAATCATTCAATGGATATTGAAACTCTTGACGATTATCTTGATCGTATTGCAACTACATCAACTGATCCATCATCATTGAACACATTAATTCGGCAAATAAAAAATTTACATAAAACTAGTCAACGTTCAAAAAGACCAAGTTGGGCAAGTATTGGAAAACGAACGAATGATATTAATCAAAAACGACCGGCATGGGTTCATATTGGTTAAAACAGACTAATAAATCATGCACTATTATGTTTGAATGAAAAAAGAAAGCTTGAAAATAAAAGATAATTCTTTGAATATCTCCTATACTGAATATTTTTTGATTGTCTGAGATGTCGTAAATATCAATATTTAATCAACAGTATTCGATGCTGTTATTTGTCAATGTCTAATAATAAAAAAATATGTTTTACTCTTCTATTAACTTTAATGTTGTTTTTTTCTTTTAAAATACGAAGTAAAATCGATATGCCGTCAGCTCTTTTTTTTTATCATCTATAGTATCTAATATCAATAAAGCAACTTACATTAAAATTAAAATAACTAAATCAATTTGTTTGTCAGTTGACAAAATTGAATCGAGGGTCTTATATTTTTCAATCGCCATCAGCATTTGACATATATTTCTAGACGAATCAATTTGTAGAGAAGTAAAGTTTGTGTTTACCTTAAATTGTAATGGAACTCTTAAAAGATACATCGCCCTATTTAATTATCAAACTCGCACATGAGTTACTTCTTTTTCTATAATAATCCATCTTGTCCAATATAAGTCAGTTAGTTTCTCGTCGAGTATAGAGAAAAGAAAAGAGGTTCGTATATCTTTTTTATGCATGTCAAATAAGCAAAGTAAGATTAACACAACGAATGGCTGGTAAACCAAGCAAGGTCGATTGAATCAATATGAAAAAACCCCATCCATAGAAAAGAGTGAGAGAGAGAGAGAGAAAGGACAGGATACATAGACATACTAAATAACAACAGCAAGTTTCTTTTGACATTATTGTTTTGATCTTACCATATACATAAAAAAAAAGAAAGAAATTTGATCACTTGTATTTCTCTTCCTACTCAGTCATCGACGTCACGATTGACGAATATGTATCATATCAAGAGATAAAGACAGTGAATTCTATTTATATCAAAAACTAATAGGAGAGAAAAGAAAAACGTGGGACACACACAACACACAATATTGATTGTTTCATGTGAATTTTATTGACGTCTGTTCTTCTTTTTTAATACATCAGTAGATTTACCATATGTTGCAATGATAGTTTCTTCTATTTCGCATTCACCAAAACGAATATGAAAATATCCATTTTCACCCCATCCTGTGCCCCATGAATTGGCTGCTATCCAATAACTTTCTTGTTTTTGTGTACGTGCATCAATACTTACACCCCAACCGAGCAAACGTATTGAATGATAAGCATCTAAATTAGCATAACGAGGATTTTGATTATGATAACTCGATCCACCACAACGATAGACACCAGATTGATATAGGAAAAATTCTGGTGTAACACGCATGGTTGCTTGTACAGGACCGCGATAAAATATTTCATATTTAATTGAAAGTGGTTCCTCACGAATACGATAGGCTGGACCAAAATTAAAATGTTCACCATTGTTAACATTCGATGGACATTTAATATTTCGTAATTTTCGATGTTGACCAATCATAAGTAAATCATTATCAGATAAATGAAGTTTACATTCATTGATCGTACTTGTTTTACCACTTTCATATGGATAGCAATTTTCTGTAACAACACCACGATCTTTTATAAAACCCCATGCATAAGCAACACGGCCACCTTCACAATTTTCTTTCGCTTCTTTAGCTGTACATGAAAGTATATTTTGTACACTGAAAGGTTCATCAGGTAATGTTAGATTTTGTACAAGTGATAAACGATCAGCAGCAACATCAACTGTGGACAATGCCCATGATATACCACATTTACCTTGATCACGTATACCATGAATTCTACCTTTAAATGATGGATTTGTACGAGCATCGAATGAAGGTACGTCTTCCATACGATGATAATCGTTGGCATCATGAGGTGCGTGTTCAACCATTGTACGTAAATTTCGATCGGGTAATGTGCCAAGATAATGTTTTAATGCATCTTTTACTTTAACACCATTGAATTTATCATAGGTTGTTGCTTTCCAACCAATGTACGGTTGTTGATTATTAATATATGATATAACATCTGGACTGTTAACGCAAAGATCTTCTTCACATGATAATGTTGTTTGATAGCCAAGTGTAACACATTTACATAAATTACAATCACGTAAGAATGATTCACCTAGTTGATGTACTCGGCCAGTTGTCGTATCCGTACAACATTGACCTGGTTTTGGTGTTGTTGTTGTTGGTAATAATACATTTTTACCTTCACACACAGCATCATGATCAGGACAACAATCATGATTATCAATACCACGAAAACAGAATGCATCGCAATAACATCGAGAATCATAATATGGCATAAAACAATTGTCATTTCGGCTAGCGCAACATTGTGGATTTGGACGTGCGCCACAATAAGGTTTCACTTCTTCCCATTCAGCGTAACGACAATTAATTACATTGATTAATGATATAAGAAGAAGGATGAATAAGAATAACCTTATCATTGTTGAACTAGAGATACAAAAAATACAGAATATCTAATATGAGATTGAAGAGTACTGTGATAGTCACCGTCACCAAACACTGTTATGAAAGAGCAAAAGGAAAAACAAAGTGATTTGTACGAGCGAGAAGCTGCAAGAGAAAACTAGCAAAATAAAAAAAAAAGAATAAATACCTACGAAGACCGAGAAAAGGAAGAGCGAGAGAGAGAGAGGGAGAGAGAGAGAAAATACATAAAATGCTGCTGTCGCTAGGGATCGTTTTTTTCGCATTTATGTTCTCTCGACAAAATCGTATACAAGTTTGAATCATGTCTTACCACACACGCCGACTCTGTGATTAATCTTTTTGTAAAGAAAAACATATCTATAGAAGGACAACATCGAATTGTGTAAAGTCTAAGTGCAAAGGCAGATGTCAAAAAGTTTCTTATAATTGGATAAAACAAATACCGAAGAAAAAAGAAATCCTAACTCTATTTTTGTTGATTTCATCGAATTCTGCATCAATGTCTTATTTACGCTTTATATTTCAAGTAACAAAACTAGAATACTCAGTCAATCACATTTTATACTGAAGTTTATACATCGTGAAACTCATATTTGATTGCGTGCATTTTCAATTATTCTTCTCAGTTTTCTTTTCTGATCATTTAACTTAATTAATAATCAATAAAGACAACAAACATGGTTATTTTTCTCCCATTCAACATTTCTTGATATAGCAGTTAACATTTTTTTTTTCTGAAAATTCTTTTCTTTTCTTTTTTTCTTTATACGAATATAAATAGGTTTCAGTTTATTTTCGATTCGTACAATTGTCTATAGGCATAGAGTATATTACAAAAAAAAAATGAGAATGTAAAACATCAATAGAATATGATTTACATCTTGTTGTGGTTTCTACGTCTTGTTATTATGATTATGATTTGCAATCGTAGAAGATGCATGAAGGAGAAAAGAATTGACAAAAGCACGTATATCATTGTATTCTGATAAACATATGTATTTGTTCCTAATGTGTAACAACTTCTTTGAATATAAATGTCATTAGCTAATAAAATGAAAACAATAATAGATTCTTGTATTGTTTTTTTTCTATCTTAATGTTAGAGGTTAAAAAAGAAATGATAAGTATCATCGAAAATAACGATATGCTTAAAATTTTGTTCGAAAGATTTTTCATATGGTTAACCAGCATATATGATTAACAACGATAATAATAAAAGGCAAGGTTAACATAGTCATTCAACATTAAGATTAGATTTCAATCAACATATGTGTTACCTTGGCAAGGTAAAAATACTTATATAAAATTGATAAATATTGATATGTTGTCTATGTCTTCGAGTCAAGAAATATTCTTTTGTTTATATGATAACTAACTAACGAAGATGATGATGATATCTAAAACGTTGTACCATTGAAATGATATTCTCAATGCAAATGAAAATCAGATGCGGACTTTTCTTTTCTTTTTTCCCACGTATCTATACTGATAAAAATGTTGGATTAGGCTTTGAGGATAAGACCTTATCAATGTCGACAATCTCAATCATATATACATTAACATCGATAAACATATGATAGAATACATGACTTTCAGTTTTTCATAGAAACACGAATCATTGTATTGATGAATATTAGTCATGATTATTTTAACAGTTCACTAGTCATCGATCCACCCCATGTTATTTATCAATCTATAATAAACACATCAAAACAATCTAGAGCATGTTCTCATATTCATAATAGGATAATATCAAGGTTAATAATATGATAAAGTAATTGTGTAACAATCATAGAAATGCACTTATAACAGCTGTCGATGGCAAGGTGAAATAAAACGATATACAACTATATCAATTAATCGTTTGTGTCAATAGTTCTAGTTTTATTTTATTTTATCTATCTATCAGTTTAAGTTTTCGTACAATAATTAAATTAAATTTTTCTCTGAATACTTTCCTTTTTAAACTTCATTGTCATTATCCAATATTGGATAATGTTTATAACAAGTTTCGATACGATATTTTCTGTTATCCATTTCCTATATTCTTTACCAATAATACCATAAGCGATATTGACAGGTTTATATGCATATATATATATACGACATATCGTACAATGATTGAGGATAGCATCTGGGGAATTAATAACAAATGGACATGTACTTTCAAAATCATTGACTTCAATCGATCTCTCAAGAAAATCAATCGGAAATCTATATCTTATCATTTATTTAATACGTATCGGGTCAATATCAATGATATGAGTCTAAACTGATGATGAATTTGGCAAAGAGATAGATATTATCATCTAGAAAACATCATTCAAATCTATAATTCAATTCAGCATTGCCTTTTGTCCTACGAAATAATCCATTCCTATACCCTATTCATATGTTAACAAATATTACGTCGATTTTTTTGTTCGAATTGATCCAAAATAGAATCTTGTGAAATATTCAATTATTTTTCAATGTTATATATGTATTCGATTGATATAGTCTTGATTTCTACGAATGAACTACTTCTATGCGTTTTGAATATTCATCTTCTAGACGAAGATCATTTTCCATCAACAAACAAAATACACACGAGAAAAAGATCACAGGTTTTTTTCATTTTCTTTTCTTTTTTGTTTTTGCATCGGTAAACAACGAATGAGATGTGAAATGTTACGAGTGGAAAATAATCAACTAAATCAACATATTTTTCTATTTTA
>OENT01001271.1:6384-31411 GCA_900239685.1 Rotaria macrura | reverse complement strand
GATAAGAAAAATATATTTTTCTCTTATGCGTTAGCATGAAAAAGATATGTTCGAGTGAAGACTTTAATACCAAGTCAATGATGTCTTTCATCGAATGCAATAAACATTAGTAGAAAAGATTTAATTTCTAGAAGTCGTGCACATCATAATGAATAACATATGATAGAATTCAGAATGATTATTCCAATAGTCGGAAATGGCTGCTAAACAGTGTAATATTTGTATTAAGTTGTAAAAATCAATGTACGTTTTTTTTCATCATCCGATATTATCGAGTATCTTGTTCAAGGAATTATAAATCGCCTTGCTATCATATTAGAGGATGGAACGTGCCTTGTTAATAAACTATTTCTGAAGGTCAAAATGATCATTCTACATTTATTAAACTTCATGCAATTCATTACGATAAAAAATATGTTATTGGTGCAACAGGAAACATGTATTGAGATTAACGTACACGAACAAAATGTATCGTCTGCGGTTTTAGTAAAAAAAAAAGCAGAATATTCAAGGACAGGAATTACATATTAGAAAAAGAGATGAAGATTTATTTTCTCCAAATCAGTACTTAATGAATAATAATGCATGAAGTTGAAGAATTATTCCTTTCAAAATCAGTGACTCATTGAAAATCACTGCAAAATACATGTATCATCGTCGTCTTATCTACGATATTTATCTCTGTGAGGAGCAACATGGAAGTGTACATGAATAGAATAGAAATAAGAAGGGTGTTTATCTTTAGTTCATTAAAGAATAGTATTCAATAATAGATCATCAGAGACTATATATATATATATATACACGAAAGAGTATTCGTATTAAAATTCAGTAGATGAATTTACAAGGACATAGAAAAAAGAAGATCTGAGACTTAACGAAAATATTGCATCAAGAAGAATTCTTACAGTTGACACTAGGTCAAAATATCCATATAGGAATACAATTATGTCTATCTGTTTGATTGATCTGGATGATCACTAATAATAGTAACATTCAACTATTAGATTTAGTTGAATCGATAACATGTTTCTATTTTAAAGCAAATAATTGATAAATGAATTGTTTGAAAACCTTAAATATTATTCTTTTTTATTTTTAAATATGTTTCAAGAACACAACACCATGAGCCCATTGTTATATATATGTATATATTAGGTGATTTAAAAAGAAAAATTCTATGACGTTTGATTAACAGTTTCGGTAAATGATGTAAATGACATGTTTTCTTTTGCATTTAAGCCTAGTTTTTTAATGAATTCAATTTTTTCATTTGATATTTGTGTACTTGTTGATCCTGTTGTTGATTGTTGAATGATAAAATCTATTGAAAAACAAACAAGTTTACATGAAAGTTGTTTTTTTTTCTTTTGAATACAACAAATAACGATGAATATGTCTAACCTTGCATTTCATGCAGTCGTTGATTGATATTATTTGGAATAGTTTTTGATAAAAATTTAATTAATGTTGGTACTGCTTTACCTGGTGCATGTATCAATCGACCATTATGTACAGCATAGAATAGTAGAGTTATTGTTAAATGAAGTATCATAGCTGGATCTTGTTCATCGGTTAGTTTAGATTTTAATTTTTCACGAATATCTAATATTAAATCTCTAGAATGGACACAAAAATCAATGTATAAATACATATCGTCTATGAACATTCAATTGACGAACTTTTCAACTTTTTTATTCGGTTGTTTTAATTTTAATTGAAGTAATTCATTGACTGCATCTTCGAGGCGACTTAAAGCTGTTTCAACATTCTTTTAAGTAGAAAGTAAATTTTATCATTTAGAGATTGAAATGTTACAATTCTGTCAAATTTTAATGAATCAAGATATCTAATATGTAGTTTCGTAGAATGAACTCGGTTGTAATAAATGATATGCAAAATGTTCTATATCACTGACTGAAACATAAGAAAAACCGAATGAACTGAATTTTAGAATGTACGATAGAAAGAAAAAAAATATTCCCGCGAATTTCCGACAGAGTAAGAGGAACAATTGCGCTGAGACAAGACCTACTGAATCGCTTAAGTCGGAGATACTATTTTAAAGAATCATAAATTTCGCCTTTGAATAAGCACTTCTTAAATATCATAAGACATCATAATATGCAAAGCACTGGCAAGTCACTTAAACAATCATTCCTCGGAGATCCGTTGAGGGATTCTCGATCAAAGGCAAGTCTCCATGATAAAAGAAAGGATATACCTGACTAATGTCGAAAAAATAGAACGTATGCGAAGGTGAAACAACTAAGTATTCGGTCAGACAAATATTTTCACATTTTTCCTATTGAAGACTATCATAGCAAAATGAATTTCTCACTTCTACTAAAACATCGGAATATTTGACATTTCAATAATTTCTTGCATCGAGAAGAGAAACCAGTCATATTGATAATGACTCAATGATCAAGTAGCACATCAACGAAATAGAGCTATCCTATTTATGCACTTGTCCTTTGTAGTAGTAAAAGAAACTAAATGATTCTGTTCACATTATATTCAATTTGACCAATTCATCTATGCATACGTATAAATTAAAATTGAATATCTGAACTATAGCCACAATTCGATCAACTAGACAACACATGTAGCATTCTTGTTCATTAGAATTGACAAGATTCTTTTTGTTTTTAATTTTACTTTGCCATTAAGTGCTTCGTTGACTTTAGTTAGTTGACTTCGATTTGGTTCTACCATTTTTTGAATGATTTTATTTCGTTCCTTGAAACAAACATGTTATTTTCATCTAGTTTTGAATATTTATATCTATATTCATTCTTACTTCGATACTTAATTGTCCAGTTTTTGCACTTGCTGCTGATGATGTATCAATTTCACGAATGATAATATCACACATATCGGTACAAAGTGAACGTATCAGATGTCGTTGTAAAGTATCAGCTGAATGAAAAAACAATTTTTCTCATATAAAATAAAATGTTTCGTTTCTTTTTATTACCAAGACTTGTTTCATTTTCAGTCATCAATTGTTCAATTGAACGTGCAAATATACAAATATTTCCATGTAATTGTTTAAGAATTTCTTGTACATTTTTCATTTCATTCTTTCGTACGACATCAGGACTTGCGTCAGTATCTTTCGACACAAAACTTTCTTTCACACGTTGAATAAATAAATCAAGATATTGACGACTTTTTATACTAAATAGATAAATTCAAAACAAAAAAAATACTAATGAACGAATCTATTCATTCATAAATTTCTATTGTTCGATGAATCAATATTTACCTATAAAGATTATCTGTCAATAAATCGATTATTTCATCAGGTAATTCTTCATTGATAGTTTGTATTTGAGATTTTATCTCTTCTTTACTTATAAACGTAAGTGTTTCTTGATTCGAATTCGATTCTTCAACAACTTTAGATGCACCTTTGCGTTTACCACCAGAAGCAGTCGATTTTTTTCCAGCAACAACTTTTGCTACTGATGAACTAGCTAACGTAACTGTACCTTGAAGAACAGCTGCATACATTTGTGGAGTACATTTAGACAATTCCTAAAAATAAAAGTTTAATATCTTTATATGTGCAACTATATATTCAAGTGTTATGTAGCGCATCGAAGGATATTAATTACGAACTTTCTATCAAGAGACACGTTTTAAACATTATAGTGATCATTGTCGACTGATGAATATCTTCGAATTCTTCAACTTGAATTTATATCCGTTATGTTTAATTCATATTATGTATTCGATAGTCAGAATGTCTATTGTATAGAATTATCAAGATTACTTTTTCTGACGTGAAGTAAAGTCGAAAATTAGGATGTAGAATACTTGATCTTGTAACACATCTATTCATAAGAAAACTAATTTTTTTTTGTTAAGAAAGAAAAATTTCGTTGATCAAATTCTTATAACTTGAACAGACTTCGTTCAAAACATCTAAATAAAAGTTCGCATTTTTAATAGGTCAAAATTCGAAGATGCATATTGTTAATTTCAGGTTAGTTCTCTAATTTGTGATTCATGAAATGGTGTGAATGTGTTAAATTAGTGAGAAATTTACACTTAAGGAATATCTCTCACATCAAGGAGTTCGAACGATTGAAGAGTACTTGACTAATCTAACCTTGAGAATTACCAAACGGAAATTAACACGATTTTTTTTTCTTACTTTTTCAACATATTCTTGACAAAGATGAGTAAGTTTCTTATCAATTTTTTCTTGTAATTCTTTTCCAATAATAAATGTATTCGATATAAATTCTCCGCCTGATGTTTTAATAGCTTCATTTATCGATGTTTCCGTTTTAATTAATTTTTCAATGTCATTTTCATTAAAACTATTTGGCATCAATGTTATCATATCGACATATTCATTTGTCATTAAACCATTTTCAATATTCATCTCTAATTGTGGTAAAAATTTTAATGTATCAACACAGCCCGATATTAAAAATAAGATTCGATTTCGATCTTTTAAAACTAATTTTGTTTGTCCCTCAGGATCTGTAACACCAAGATTACGTACAAGAGAATATTCAATGTAACCATTTTGAGAAAAAAATGATTCAATATATTTTGCTTGAGCATTGATATAAAGTTGTGGATAGAATATAGAATTTTCTTTCGTTGTACCAATTAGATTGCCATTGATTCGATTCTCACGAATTAAATTAACAATGAGATCTATAAACGAAAAACAAAAAAGATAGAAGACTATATGCTTTTGTTTTTACTTTGTACTAGATTGTCATTAATACGCGTATTTTTTATGATTTCATTTACACGTACAGGTAAAAATGCTGCTTGAAGATAACCAATAAGAATATTTTGTTGTAAACGAACATAATTATCTGTATATAATGTACCATTTTCAAATTTAATATTATGTAAAGATGAACCAATAATTCGATTTGTTAAAATTGAATTTAAATATTCTGTAGGTAAATCAAATTGACGAATTAATTCACTGAATGTTATAAGACCACGTTCAGTTAACATATCGGTTATTTCTTCAACTAAACGATTTGTATATTCACTGGAAAAATAATATCGAATTCAAATAAAAACAATGCCATAAAGAAAAGAAAAACATACGCAGATATAAATTGTCCCAATATAAATTGTAATGTTGGATCTTCTTTACAAACGTCACCAACTTTATTTTCAATGTAGGTTAAATCAATTTTAAGATGTTGTGCCAAATCAACAATATTGATACGACCTGAATGAATTAATAGTCAATGAAGTTAGAAACATTTCCAGATATGAATTCGCAACTTAAAATCTAATCTAATAATTTTTGTTGAACAGATATCTACTTTTTCTTGATTTGATTATATACAAAACAATAGGTTTGATTTGTTCATTCTCTTACATAAATAATCATATCAATCTTCACAGTATCTAATTACAACTTTTTATTTCTGCGAAAAGGTTCGAACTATGTATTTTATTTCGTTTGTACGAACATTGCAACATATAATTTTCTTCTTTTGAAGACATAGAAAAGTTTTTGTCCTGCAAAGGAACCATTACTCGAAATTATATGGAACGACTGTTTCATCTTCAGTTGTTCTTAGAAAAACAAAATATAGGCGTAAGATACCTCCGTTGGCATAGATTTCATCCAGAATTTCTCGTATAAGTCGTTGTTCCGTAATAATATCTTTTCCATCTGTTGTATAAATGACATTCAATAAACCTTCTTTAACTAGAAGACCAATTAATTGAACACAATTTCGTTCCGATAATCTAAATATGATAACAATCAATTTTAACGGAAAAAAAAATAAAAGAATTAACTGAAACTAATTGTTATAATTGACTTGTATTTACATACTTATTAGTCGTTTCTGTTAATTGTAAATTAAGAAAATCTGCACGTAAACTACGAATTTCATCCCATGTGACATCAGCCATGATTTATTATTTGAAAGTTTAGAAAATAAAAGTAAGACTAAATAAATAAATAAATAAATAAAAAACTGATACGTAATAATAATGATTAAGTATTGCTATCTATCGAATAGGCAACCTTTAAAGCAGCCAATCATTGTTTTTAACGAAAACATTTCTGACAGAGAGCGCTCTAGTTAAGGAGCAGCACATGATCCCATCAGACATTATATCTATATTTTTATTCTTTTTTTGAAGCAGCCGATCTTATCTGTCCATGTCACGAATATACATTTATATGATAGATATAGTTTTTATGTTCTATTCTATTTTACCCTTTATTTGTATTTCATGTGCGCAAACTGATTGTAAGAAGAAGAAGAAGAAAAAACGAAGGAAACATTGCATACAAAAAACAAAATATACAATTCTGAGATAGTAGTATTGACTAATATTAGGATATAAAATGATATTTCACTCATACACACACGCAAGAAAGAAGAAAAAACCATAGATTTATAAAGAGATCAATCACACAATAGTTGATCACGATAAAAAATAAAAACTAAAAAAAACAAAAACGGTTCAAGTCTATTTTTATATACAATCAAAGTCAGGCAAATAACTTGATGGTCGTTGTAATGATGATGAACGTATTGTACGTTCTGATTTAGTATCAATACGATCGTCTCGTTCGATAGGTGGTGTTCGATGCCATTTACTCGATGGTAATGGTAATCTTGGTTGATGATGATTATTTGAAACAGTACGATAATCAACAACATTATACTAGAAGAATATATATTTGTGTTAATTGTCAACGTTTTCTTTTTTCTATTCATTATATTTTACTTTTGTTTGACAGACGAACACATTCGTACATAGACGTGTAACTCCGTTCATTAAATCTCGTGTTTCACATATAACTGTATCAACCTAAAATTAAAAAAATATAGATTTTATGATTGAATCAAATTCTTGTTTTCTTTTCAAATCTACTTTTGAAAATGTTGAATTTTTTCCTGAGACAGGCGTCTTTAATTTTAATTTTAATTGATGACACATTAATGGTATTCTTTCCAATTGTGTTAATATATCTTGTCGTGCATTTTTATTTGGTATTTGATTAGCAAATTCATGTATGATCGACGATAGACGAGCACCTTCTTCAACAAAATAATACGCTTGTGTAAATAAATCTTGTGTTGTACGTAATGTTCCTTCGCCTCGTGTAAATAAATACATTGAAAATGCCATCGATGACATATTTTTTGCACGCTATTAACAAAAAAAATCAAATAAAAGCATAAATGTTGAATTTCAAAAGTAGAAAAGAATAAATCGAACTTTAGCTATTTCATTTTGTGGTTCATCCCATTTCTCAGCTTCAGCATCCATTTCTGATGTTACTAATTTCATTTCAAGACCAGCCTTGGCAATTTTTGCTTGTTCATCAGAATCAAGTTTTGTTGGTTTGAAACCAGCTAAAAATGAAATATTTCATCGTTTTCACAAAACAATAGAATTTCTTTAAAGAAACATCCAATACTTTTTGATGTTGTTCCATGTTTACCAGGCCGTGGCAATGATAAATAGACTGTTTTCTCGCCACGACCTTCAATTATATCTTGAATTTCTTTAACAAGTATTGAGAAATCATTGATTTGTTGCTCCCAACAATGACAAAGTACGTCGAGATTTTCTTTCGGTACTCGACTAGTTGAATGTGCCGCTACCGATTGAGATGACGCGATGATCTATACATACATGTATATATATATATGTGAAAGAAACTAAATATCATTGTGTTCGTCCGATGATGAAATTAAATTAGATGTAAATCAATAGATTTATGATAGAATTTGAAGTATCTTTCTAAATCGGATTATCAATTGACTATTCGTAAGGGTGACACGAGTCAGGGGGAGGGCAGTCCTCGGGCTTCTAAAAGATGAAGGAAAACCTTCTCTCATATTTGAAGAAACTTATCTCTGCTGTCGACAAACTATTTTAAGCTTTCTGCAGTTTCGGTTAATTTATTAAACAGCTATTTCTGAATTCGGAAAAAGATAAGTCTTTAGAAATTAAGTTAAAAAAACATACATGAGACAACAATTAATATCTTTTAAGATGTATAAAGTGTGGAGAACAGTTTGCGCATAATAAAGGTATCTCACAATAACTGGTTCATTATTTCTTTCATAATTTTTCTTGACGTAAAGAGCTGAAATTTTATCATATATATATATATATAATCGAGATGGTTTATTTCTGAAAGTTTCAGAAATGAATGTACCTATCTATGCCACGAAGAACTAAGAAAAATATGAATAAAATTTTGTCATTAGATATTATGGAATAAATTTTAGAAGTGTCGAATGGTCCTTAAAAATGAAATGGTTCTTCACACTTTATATGTTCAAGAAGTTGTTACCTCAGACTGTTTTCGACAATGTTACGCGCCTATCTAGGCTATTGAACATCGAGAAAGCAAATATTTCTTTCAGAGCATAAGCACACAATATCCTACTTACAAAAAGTGGTAGAAATCCCATAGATTGACCCTGGCCGATGTGAAGAACATTTTCTACTAACGTAAGACTTCGAGCTTGAAATAGCGACATCTATTTATAGTTCAAGGTTCTATCATAAGTTGTTTTAATACGTTTAATTGAATCTGTTTTTTAATGTCAATTTATTCGATTACATTATAAGGTACTCCACATCATATGAAACGTTTTCATTTAATATTAAAAGAAACACTACATCAATTCATTTGTATTCTTATTCAATATGTCAATATGTACTAGACAAGTGTTCCCATAAGTAACAACTAAGAACGAACAGATCTCATTAGGAAAAACTTTGATGGTATTGTTTATTGGATAATATGAACGATTTCGTTCTCTAGAAATAATTAAGTCAATATTCGATTTGATTAAACTTACCATGTTAGATAAATTCTGAAATACTATATCATGATATTCACTTGATACTTGTAATTGATCACATGAACTAATATGTTTTAAAAGTTTACTTAACTAAAATTTAGAACGAAATGATCATTTCAATAGAATAGCTAGATCTTTCATATTTCGAACTTCAATAGCGATTTCAGCTTGTTCACGAAAACGATCAATAGCATCTTGTAATAGATCGAAACGACCATTTAATGAATATGTTTTTATTTCATTAAGTAAAACTTTTTCATCGTGTGTACGAAAAAATTCTGATGCACGATAAATAGCCATTTGTTCTAACTGAAATGAAATGAATACACGGATCTCTACTAATTGAAAATACACACCAAAGAGTTTTTTAAAATTTACCTGTTTTCGAAATTCACGTGCCAATTGTTGTATCGATTGTATAGCTAATGGAAGTATATCATTCTTTAAGCCAACGCCAATGTCATTTGTATTTGAAATAATTTTAATTATTTCCATTAGTTGTTCTTGTAGTTTTCTATGATATTCAAGTAGTTTCTCTCGTTGTTCAATAGTTATATAAACTGAATCAGTAAAATCTTGACTGTTATCAATTGTTTTATTACATAATTGTTCAAGTTGCTCTTTAGTTGATGATGTTACTGAAACATTTAACATTTCAACAGCATACTTAAACAAAAGGAAAAGTTATGTATATATGTTTTGCTCATGCTACAATGTTTTCATTTACTTCGAATTGTCGTAGTGATTTCACGAAGTTAATTTCATCTTTTGTAAGCAGAAGTGTAAGGGTAGGCGTATTTGTTTGTGATGTCGAACCCGAATCGTAGACGATTAAACCAACCATATCAAGTGCACGACGTATTTGATCATAAACAAGATTTCGACATTCTCGCGAATGAAGACATTCGATATGGCGAAGATAAGCCTAGATAAAAGAACTTTGTTTTTGGCTTAACAGTGAACATAACAAAAGAGAGAAACGAAATTCTAAGCAGAATGTGAAAGACAATGTAGATATTAATATATTGAATTACAGAGTGATTTCTATCCCGACCTACTGATAAAACAATAGAATATACGGTTCTCTGTTGAACACTTTTAGGAAGTCACCATTTTCTATTCGATTGATATTATAGAATGGTGCTTCTCTAGGATTCTCGATATCTTCTCTGTCAATCGATTGGCCTAAAAAGCTGAATAGATTCGTCGAATGGTGATATTCATATGTTTTTTTTTAAATTCGAACAAATTCGTTATTTTAATCTCCAGAGGTGCTACATTCCCTTACTGACTGTTCTAAGAATCGAGTTACGCTTCACTTCCTCCTTGTTATCAATAGCTCGACATACCCATAGTCATCTCTATGTTACGTTTTTACATATTGAAATATCTTCATCTTATTGTTATTTCTCAGTTATTCCAATCATGTGAGAGTTTTCAGAGCATACCGAACGAAAGTAAACTTCACAATATTGTTGTCGAGAAAATCATCATCAAGAATCGAGATCCTATAAATAATAGTAAATCGATGGTATTTCGATGGTATCATATCTTGTCTTATGAAGACTGCAAATTTCAATACATTCTATTATAAAGTTTTAATGTAAAATTACTATGGAAACATATGTCACGATGAGATTTTCTCATTCATTTCCATGTCTGATGTGTACGTACCATACATATTACGAAAAGAAATAGCTTTGGTAGAAAGTAAAATATGTACAATTATTCTTACTTTTGATGAAGTTAATATCAACATAGTAGATTTTTCTAGTATAGTTCGAGAAGCTGAAAGTTGAGATCTACGTCGTTCGTCTTTGAGATCCTAATTAATGAAAACATTGTTTTTCAAATGTTAGAAAGTTTCTTTTTGTATTCAACTCACATTTTGTCGATCACCTGTTAGATGTGCTAATTCAACCATTTGACTTCCATAGACTCCAAATAATTTAATAAATTCCGAAAACGATCCTACTGCTTCAAGTCGATTCAATGTTGATACGACCTATAAAAAAAAGATACATGATGATTCGATTCGGTTTTGAACGTTTATTTACGAAGAACAAACGAAACCTTTTTCTTTATAGAAATGATTTGTTTAACAACAACCATATCCGCAAGTAATAAAACACGTGTTACTGCACTCAGTAAACTACGTGCAGCTTGTATCATACTTTGCCTATCAGTAATACACACTGGTTTTCCAAATGTATCATATTCAACACAAGTTATTCGTTTTATAGCTTCACCTGATAAGAGAAAAACATATGAAAATCGACATGTAAAATTATTGAATGATATGTATATTCGGTATATACCAGCTGATCGAGCTTCACGGCATGCATCTGTTAAATCAGCTTTGATTTCAAGATTTTCATTTGCTATGCATTCTCCTGTAATCATAATAATCAATGAACTTAGTTTAATTTCATACATCATTAAACAAAAAAAAAAAAAAACGTTCTGATCGTGTTTTTAACATATTATTGAATGTGACAAGATAAATTATTATTATTAAAGTCAAAGTAATCCTATCGACATAACTTTTTTTTTATTAAAATGTGTTACAGAAGAAACGATAATGATTTTCATGAAAAATATGTCTGAAAGTGATACATTTCGATATCGAACTGTAATATCTCTTTGCTATAAATCTTTGTATTAGGTTACATGTATGTTTTTCCGTTTGAAAAAATGCACTCGGAAATCTTTCATTTTGTCAGACAATTATTCTACCAAGTATACTGCTTTTTTCTTCTTCTACTGTTAACATCAATTCCATGTGTCTATTTTATATCCATCCAGACTTGTAAAGCATCATCAAGATCTCAGTAATTCATTTACTAGGAAATATTTCAGAATACATCGTTAGTAGAAATAGAAACGGCTGCTATTCAAAAACTAAAATTGAGCTATGATCATACAGTTAAGATATGTCAAGAAATGTTTAGACTCTGTTAGTTGTCAGATGCAAACATAAGTGAAAAAAAATGTTTATCAATAAAGTCTAGAAAAGAAAATGATGTATACAGAATCGGATTGAGAAATAAATTTGATTCGAGGAATACGACCAATAATTTTAATTAGAATTCGTTGGTGTATAACTACGTACCGACAGAAACAAAACGCTCAACTGCCAAATGTACAGCGTCTCCAACTCGATCAATAGCATGTAGTATTTTTTCATTTGTCGTCAATGATGTTCGAGGTTTTTCTTTAAAATTAACTAATGTTGAAATTTGTGTTACAAGAGGTACAAGTGTTGTTTCAATTGATTTGGTTTTTATTTCAAGTGACTTTTGTGTCAAACTTTTATTAGCTGATGCCATAGTTTGGCTTCACATCATTTTTGTTATCATCTAGAATGAAGAATACAAAGAATGATATGATGATATTTTTTGTTATCTTTTGTTTATTTCATTGAATTAAAATAAAATTTCGCAGTTCAACAAAGTTATCTCAAGGATTCTTTTTGTAATCGTTCAAGATCATTATCCTCTGAACTGTATAATTCACTAACAATACGATAAACATACGATGGTGCATTTCCCATATTACTACCAATGATTAGTGTTACTAATTCTGGCGGAACATAATCATGCATAGGTACAACAATATCTAATGATGATTGATATATTGATTCATATGGAAGTATATTTTCTGGCGACGGAAAACTATTACACATCACGGGATCGAACGATGGAAGATATGTTGGCGAAAATTTATATGTTGGTGCACATACAAGTAATGGTACATTGTAATGTTTAGCAGCTAATGCTAAATTATACGTGCCAGATTTTGCTGTTAAACCACCATTAGCGAGAAGACTACGGGTACCAATAACAATTTTATTCACACGTGCCATGATAGCAAATACAGCTGAATCGGTAACAACAGTAACCGGTATATTTAATTGTGCTAGATTTATTGCCATTTTATGTCCCGTAAAAAACGGTGCATGTTCCAAAATAAAAACATGAAATTGACGATTTTTAAAAGCTGCATATTTAAAAAATTGTTCAACTGTATATGAATAGCCTAATGTTAGTATAAGTTCATTTGCATGTATATGCGCTAAAGCTTGTTGTGAAAGATTTTTAACACTTAATTCAATATCCGATGAATACCAATTTAAATCATCCATTAATTCAGGTTTAAGCCGTTGTACGGATACTTCACCTTCGATATTACTTATTGGTATTGATTCATTTATATGTGTTGATATTTGTTGTTTTTTCTGTTGAAGATTTTCTTCACTATGTTCATTATTATTATTATCATCATCATTAATAATTGATGTTGCCGTACGATCATTGAGAACAGCTTGAAGTGTTAAAGATATATCGCTACCTTCGTTTTTACCATGTATAATTTGTACTGATGCTTCACGAATCAATTTAAGAATACGTCTAAATAAGAACAGTAGAAATAAATATATTTGTAAAAAGAAAAATGATGACATGAAAATATTTTCAACGATTCTTTATCTTATCAATAATAACTAGTCAGTATAAGACTGCAACAGAAGAATGATTCGTTTATGTGCATGTTTTGAAATTGACATACGTTTCTTCTATAGATTAGTTCGATGCTGGAGCTATTTCTTTTTCTATTCTAAACACTGAACTCTGTAAATGCTTAGCATTGCTGGTTATTTGTATAATGAGCTAAAAAATGTAACATGATAGAAATAAGAACATTACTCGAATATTTCTATCGATGATGTATTATTCGATTAATAGAAATCAATAATCTACCTTGTGATATTAAATGTAATACTATCGACTGGTTGCCCCTGATTAAGTCGATGAGCTTGAGAACGTATAAGATTAATAAGTTCACTGGCATTGGACCATTTCGATTCTCCAATTAGTTTTTTAAAAATACGTATCGTAGCTAAGGCAAGTTCGAGTGAGCTTGCATGAGTCGATTGTTTAAGATCATTACAAAATCGATCAATTTCGACTTCAACGTCAGCAGATAAACGAGCCATTGGTGGTTTGTTGTTTATTATATATTTGTTTTAAATAATCTAAATTATTAAAACTCAAATATATATACATATATATAATTTTTTTTAAGTATTAAGATTAAATCTGATGCAATGTTTAAAAATGCTCGAATCTATTTCGTAATTTCTCATTAAATGAAATCATATCGAGTCAACCTATCATATTGATTTTCTTTTGAAGATAAAAAAGGTCATGAACAAATCTCCTATAGAGTTACTAAGAAGATTAATGTCAACATTGGCATTTTTTAGCAAATGTTTACTACTGATGAGACGAGAGAGATGATCACATTTCCAATAGGTTGTTTTCATTTGTCAAGTCGAAATCATTCAAGTGACCTCTCTACATACCATTTATATATCAACGCAGTAGCATCAATAGAAATCTAACATTGTTTGTGGCGCTGAAATATGATTTATTATTTTTTTTTCGATCGTACATGTTGTAACCTGATACACTTCTTCTTTTCATTCTCAATTTAGCTAAGCTAAATTATTTAAAAGAAAAATGGTTCATTCAATTTATACTATTGGACATTCATCTCATGATTTGTCAACATTCTTTTCACTTTTAACACGTTATGGTATTGAGCAAATAGTAGATATTCGTCGATCACCACGTTCTAGTCATTATCCACATTTTAACATGGATCAATTGAAAGAAGAATGCTCATTACCACAGTCATCAATTACATATTGCTTTCAAGGTGATATATTAGGTGGTCGTCGTCGACGACGACGTCGATCCATCGGTAATTTAAATAGTGGTCTATTAGATACGGATTTACATGGCTATGCTGATCATATGCAACGAATTGAATTTCGAAATATTGTTAGTGAATTAGCTCTTTCTTCGTTATCATCTTCTCTTGTGCTCATGTGTTCAGAAAATAATCCAGAACAATGTCATCGTTCATTACTTGCGGATTACTTAAGTCTTGTTCATCATATTAAAGTTGTTCACATTCTTTTCAATGGTGAAATATACACTCATAAAGTAAATTCACTAGCTAGAGTTAATGATGAGAATAATACATGTATTTATTCAGGCATTTAATTAATCTAATTTACGAATAGTATTCACACATGTAAACACATCTTGAAATTAGAATCTAAAAATAGTTATTTGTGGATTATAGAAAAAAAAAAAGCAAACGGAAGTGGTGGATTGCAATTGAGCTCAATAACAATCCATCAATGGTTACTCTCATGCGTGCATTCTTCAGCGGTTTTTTCTTCTTCTTATCGTATCTTTTCCCAATGGAAAGCATTGAGAAAAGCACAGAATAAAAACCTATTATCTGTTCTTTTTGACGATGAAGAAAGGCAAGATCGAGTAACAACGATCATTTTAAGTTCTTTAATTGTGAATTTTCTTTCAAAGTTGTTATCCATTTCAATTATCTTTTTCATATTCATTTTAGTTTAAATGATCATTTCATATCTTTCAGATGTAAAGACGATACATAACAAGAACAAAACATTATTAGTAAAAGATATGTCATCGAATTATTTTAATACTGAAACTCCTGATCATGGAAATAATTTAACAAGACGGCCAACACGAGGCATTCTTAAATCATCGAAAAGTATGGATGAAAGTCGATTAGACAATCGAAATGAACAAATTAATTCAACACTGAATAATTATTCAACAATTGGAATGACACGATCTGAAAGTAAAAGGTAAACAACAAAGTCGAATGTTCTATTAATAAATGCGTTAATATACTTTATTTTTATGTTTTCTTAGTCAAAAAATTCCACACTTTGATGAAATGAATATTATTGCAACGTATCATCCCATAAATAAAGATTATGGTCATATGAAAATTGAAGAACCTAAAACACCTTACATTCCAAATGATAATATTGATGAAGAAATGGATATTGAACTTGATAATGATGAATCGAAATCATCAGGTTTTGATCCGAATACACTTGCTCAAAGGTAATGATTTTATTGAAAATCTTTTTCTATTCGATTGTTATGAAAAAAACAAACAACTTATTTATTGTTTGATAGACTGAGTGAGTCATCTACTCGGTGCCAATCACATGTTAATCATCTTTCACGAAGATCTTTTGATGAAAATGCTTTAATGACGACGGAAGAATTAGGTATGAGAGATATATGTTCATGTTGTGTTTTTCAATAGAAAAAAAAACAAACAAACAAAATGAAATCTCTTTAGAATGTCGTAAAAAATTCGAACAACATCGTAAAAAGCATTATAATGAATTTGAAGTAGTTCGATTACGTAAAAGAGAAATTGAAGCTGAATTACATGCTTTAGAACAGGAAGAAACTACTGGATCAGAATCTGAAGAAAAAGAAAGTGGAACGTATGTTGTTGATTAAAAAGTTGTGTTTTTATAACAAATGAAATTCTTCTTTTTTCTTTATTAGAATTAGTATGTCATCGTCAAATGACTCGATAAAACCAATCCTAGTTCATCATCATTCCAATGATTCTTCATCATCTACTCATCATGTTCATGTTGAAAGTGAAGATGGACATGATGCAGATAAACTTGAATTAACATTAGAAGAACGAGGTTCGATTTTATTGATACAGTAACATGTATAGATATTCATAGAATTTTCTCCCTTCACTATTTGATTCTAGAACGAAAAAAACAATTTGATTTGAAACGAAAGACACATTATAATGAATTTCGTGTTGGACATTCAGCAAATCAAGAAGATGAAAGTTAATTGCATTCTTCGTTTTTGCTTGCCGACTTCTTCTTTTTTGTGCATAAAAATTGTCTTTTTGACTATTTGTATATAAAAACAATTTATTAAAAGTCATGATTTGTCTACTGGAGTAAATCTGTCTATTCATCATATTCAAATCGAGTGGAAACAAATCGAATGAACTACAATGGTTTATTCTTCTTCGATGAGACGATTGTCTCGTTGTTTTCTGGTTGAAAGAAAGATAAGATAGTATCTTATTGCAAAAAGCAATTTCTTTCGATTACGATCGTGTTGAAGGACAATGAATTAATAGTATTCCGTTGTAAACATAGTTTTAAATATTATTGTTGCTTTGACATTAGTCGAGATTGAATATTTTAAAGTAGTCGATTGTAGTATTTAGATGATGTCGATATTTTCTGTTGACAAATATCGAATAGTTGGTAGAATTCGATTGGGTGTTTCTTTTTAGGTTTTAATCTACTATTCCGGATATTAAAATTTTTCCCAATGGAATAATGTCGTTTAGGAATAAAAAAAAATTTCTATTATATTCATAATTGTTCTTTGGCTAGCATCCAAGCGAGACTAATAAAACGTCAAATAGAATAAATTGAATCATCAGAACTTCGCTTAAATACGACTCAATCGATCAAGGTTATACTTCTATAAAATACGTTATAGACAAACACTTTGGAATCTCAACATGACGAAATAATACAAAATTATATTTTATCTTCTAATCTCAAGTTGATTTATATCACATAAAAACTTAATTCTATTTCAACAAAGTTCTAAGATGATAAAGAAACATATTGATAGTATACTGAACGGATTGAAGTGAAAATTCAATAATAAGATTTTACAAATAATGTGTCATAATGAAAAGTGGTTTTTTTTTGACTTCAGTCAGATCCCTAAAACTTTGTCCGAAAAATGTGAAACCATTTGAACAATAAATTATCGTATTCTGCTAGTTGTCGATAATCAGTTTTGCTTACAAACGTCGAATAAAACTCATTCTTATTGATGGTTTTCTATTTTTTTACGCTGTCAACTCGTGAACTATTTGTAGAGAAATGCGCATAAGTTTATTTTTTCTTGATTGAAACGAACTATGATTTTGCAAAGAATTGGAAAAAGATTTCGAAGGCAGAAAAATACCAGTAAATCGAGCACAAAATCTTGTCAAGATATATAAATTAAAAAAAGAACGCGTATTTGAAAAACAAGAGATGCGTCTGAAAACAAAAGCCAACGTCAGAGCAAGTTAGAGGAAAACATCAGTGACATTCATTAGGTATAGTAGTTTCTAATTCGTTGATATTGATGAATAACTTATTAGAAGAACTTCTAAGTCTAGGGAAAATATTTTCAACATGAATAACAGTACTATCACATGACGGGAGCATTCTTTCGAGAGGATGTGTACATAGAAAATAAATCGATACTCACGATTGCTTTCTATTCATCCAAACAGATCCTGATTGAACGTTTATTTCTAGTCTAATGGATGAACGTTGTAACATGTGATAGATATTTAGCAAATGAAGCTTTTTTAGCATGTGGGTATACGAATGATTGTAAGTGGTCTCTTTACTTCTATAAAGACATTGCAGATTCGGCCAGATCACTGTACGCATATTTTTGTTCTATGTTGTATGCATGTGAACCTCTGACAGTGCAAAGATCTGAAACAAAACTCAATTCAATGATAAACTAAAATATGTATATAAACTCTACTTTTCAATTATGTGATCCATGAAATAATCCATAACCAGTAAAACAAAATGATACCACTTTAATTTACACTCGTTGGTAATTTTAAGGATATGAAAAACCAACCTCCAGTAACGAAAAGCAAATGAAGTCTTAAAATATAAAATATTCTTTATCGACTAATCTCTCTTCTGTACGAAACCCTTCTTGTTGATTCAGTCATATTTTCTAGTCTCATTCTTGAGATGAATCTAATGAAGAAGCAAAATTTTATATCGAATATATTCGAATCGAACAAGATAGTTTTTGCATGATAATAAAGATAGTAAAATATATTGTATCTTCAGCTGTTGTATTTAATAAGACTAAATTTTATTGAAGTATTTTGAGTAAATCGTCAATATATGCAAGTAATGTAATATACTGAATTACATGGAAATTACTTTTCAGATAGTTACTTCTGCAGTACTTGCTGCATTACAACAGAGTGTCGATGGGCTAGTACTGATGCACTAAGACCTGATGTATGCTTGTTTATTAGTATGGTTGTGACCGCCCAACAAATGAATATCTATATGAATTTACTCCACACGTCTCCGACTAACCTTGTTCCACTAACATTTTTTCTTGAATGCTTCGCTGATCGTTTTTTTTGGCTTCTCTTGTTTCCTGTCTATCATGCTCTAGTTTTATCGTACAGTAACCAAATATCTCTGTGAGTCTTAAGCCATATGTGCTTTGCTTTGCTGTTGCAAATGCCTAGTCAACTAGTTGCATATGTTTTCATGGAAAAGAACTTTTAAAAAATTTACCGACAAATTTAAACACATGGAAACACTCATGTTACAGCATCAGTCGAAAGATGAAGATTCATCATAGAATAATAGAGTTCAGTTCATCTCCTATCAACTTTTTAAGAAACAAAACTTCTTCAAGTTTTCTGCAACACTGTACAAAGTAGGCGTCAACTATCCTCGGTATGATCTGAGAAGACTTTTCCTCATAAATGACAAAAGAATATCATTACTGTTTTGATAAACATTCATTACTTGCCTTGAAGCTGATCAAAACTGATGCTTGATCCTTAGTGAAACTCCCTAAGCAAGGAAAAAAGAAATAAAATGTTTATTCGATGAAAGTCTCTACGATGTCCATTTGTGAAGATAGGGATCGAGAGTGTAAGGTGAGGGGGTGGAGGGGTGGATCCGAATTCCGTGTGTCACTTAGAATAATACCCACACCATCAAATGCAGACAATACCAACAACTGACTTTGACAGTTATTGCATTTAGAGCATTCCTAGTACCATTGTCATTGGTTGGTCCTTCGTGAAGACACTTATAATACGGGATTTTCTTAATTGTTTGTTTATTATGGTCGATGGCAAATTTTTCTATTAGTCTTGCTTCACTGATTGCCATAGATGAGGATATTTGATTCACATGCATACTTGAAGGTGTGTGCATGAATATGCATGTTAAAAGGAGGAGATACACGCACCCACACCGGCACATTTCATTCCGTAGAAAGAGGCTCTATATTTTATCTAATCAACGAAATAGTCTCACGAATCAGAAATATCTTTTTGTCTATCAATCAAATTAATCAGAAGGCAACATCATTGCGGCGTTAGAAAGTAAGACACCTCGTTGTGAGGGCATGGTTGCCATTGTGAGTTCTGCCGGTGTCGACGAGAGTGCAGGAATTGAGTGTAACTTCTCCAAAACCAGAGTCTGACCTTACACTCGCACACCAAACTTAAACGTATACATACCCAGACCTTCAATACCTGTGAAAACAAAGCTCAAACTGTGAAAGAATCTAAAATTGACATTCACCGCGAATTATCGATCTTTACTTATTATTGAGGAAGCATCAATAAATTAGATAGTATTTTTGATTATGGAGCACTAATTCTTTCATTTAATTCAATAAGTGGATCGTACTATTTGATATAGAAAACTCCGATATGGAAAGTACTTTACTTTACACAAGTTTTGTTTGTGCTAATTATTTCCGTCTTTAATCTAGATCGAATGAAAATGACTCCAAAGAAGAGAAAAATAAAACAACTGCAAATAATATATCCCGAAACATATAAAAAAGAATTAAAGCCGTTCATTGTTTTCTGTTTTTTTGCGTGGAAAAGAAACTCACAAAGAGGATTAAAAGTAATGCTGTTTTCATTTCTTCATTATTCAAATATTTTTCTCATCAGCTTATTTATGTTTTCATCGTTGGTTTATTCTTGTATGATGTTGCTATTGGCTTCTTTTTGATTAGTTACATGAGAGAAAAATAAGAAAAAAGAAGGGGTTGGAAACTCCTGTATAATCTTCATTTTTAAATAATATCCAACTTACTGCATTTTGCTCACAACTCATATATAAACCAGCGAAATTTTAACGATCCGGCTTTAATCTTATCGAAGTTGTTATTATACCAAAAGACAACTATCAGGCTACACAGTTTAGTTACCAAAGAGTTAAACAACAGAGGACTATTTTTCTTTTGTCCCTTATTCATCACATCAATCGAAAGACATGTCATTTTCCGTTTTCGAAGTCAAAGATAGCTTTCTACACAAATCCTAGGGAGCCTCTGAGCAAGATAATGAATCTGAATGGCTAAAAAACAGCTAGAAGATTTGGAAACACGGTAAAAAAGATTGTTTTTTTTTGTTCGTTTTATTTTTTTAACAATAATCTAGTGACAATTTCAATTTCAGGTGTAGAAATAAGATCCCTCAATGATCTTTGAAAATAATTGGATAAACTTAACATCTTGAAGCCTTTTCTTTTTCTTTATTGCTAACATTTGACTGATAAGACATGCTTTGAGAAGACTCATTCGGATGACAAATGATGCATGCGTTTAGAAATTATCGAAGATTTTGTTTTCTACTTTCAGTTTCTCTTTGAATACTTCATTTACATTTACATATTTGATCTCATATTTCGTGATCATCATAGTTTTTCTGAAATTTCCTAACGATATGCGAGAGAAAAAGATGCTTTCGAGGTGTGCTGAATAAAAAAGTGAATAATTTCATTCTTCGGCTTGAATGGATCGAATGGGATGCTTCTGAAAAAGATGACGAAAACAATGAATAAAAGAAAAGGATTGAACATCGACAGAAATCATCATTGAACGAAAAACTGATAATAAATCTTTTCAAATTCGTTCTGATTCTGGAATTTTTCTGTCAAACCATTTTCCAAACATCTGTATTTTATAATCGATTGTCTATATATTCGAAGAACGTTTCTCAGTTTGTTCACGTAAGTGTGACACTTTGCTAATCACGGTTTTAGAACATTCTTTTTCGATTTCTACAGATCGGAATACACTGCTGGGAGCAGATCTTTGCGCTAACTAAGAATTTGACATCTGTTCTAAAAAAAAAGACTAACAAATGACGTCAAAAATCAGGTTTGTAAATTTTCGAAAATTGTATTTTTGATTTTCTAAATCCAGATCGATGGCTTCTGCCATGGAATCCATGAATTTTCTATGGGAACCTTCAGATAAGACACTGTTTTCGACCAGAAAATGCCAAGCTATGAAAGCAGGATTCCAGTGAGCGGATATGGTGATCAGGTTTATTCGATTTTATCCTGGCTGTTGTCGGTTCCGAGAAAACAGGTCGCCGCATCCATTCACCGGATTACTTCTTCCACATTCCTAACATGTTCTGATATTTACCTAAGAGAACCGGCTCGTAATTCTAGAGCACAGAACAGAAACGCTTTTCAAAAAAATGCTGATTGATACAGCATACGACGAAAAACTGGAATTTCATACAATACTGTCCTATTCGTTTTTGCTTTTTGTCATTAAAGGCAACTTGTACATTCCATTACAGTTTTGAACGGAAGACCATATTTTCGGCCCAGAGCATAACTATGCTTAGAATGAAGTGAGGATGCGACGGTAATGGTAAAAAATTCTTGACCGACTATTCCGTTGGCCGAAATTCCTGTAACCCTTTCCAACTCTATTGAATAGTAAATAGACTACAGTTTTCCTTTGGTAGCTTGACTTTTGCGTAGAACGATCGAGGTATACGAAAAAGATCAATATTCACGAAGTTTGAAGTAGGTTGTAACTCCAAAGATATTATAGAGATGCTACAGTATAGTATTGCCACAAGACACATTTTTTCAATTGTCAGCGAACATGTGTTATTTCGAGTTTCGACAATTTATAATAGTCATCGTCAGAAAATGACTGTACTGCCAAAACAGCTATCAGTCAACCAGCATCGGTGAAATTAGGGACTCAAGTTCTTAAACATAACACAACCGATCTTACTCATTCAAATTTTTTTGTATAGGTTTCCGTAGACTTTTGATCGATCTATCTAATTTATTTCAGTAATTACGAGAGCAAAACAAAAGGCAGCAGCAAAAATTCAGCGTATTTTGTGCAAAAGTATCTTGACAATGCTGTTTTATCGATTCATGTTTTGAATGCTATTTTATCTGAAAGAATAATGGAAGTAATATTAACATAAAACGAATAGCTTAAGCGTAAGTATTGTTAGTTGCATGTTCTAAGCCAATATTTTCAAATACGAAATGAAATTTTAGATTCGGGGAAATTGATGAAAATTCATGTATGCGTGTTACTCAAAGATTGTCGGCTAAAACTTATTGTATCTAAAGTTCTCTCCTTTTTTCTGTATGTATTTTATGTCTTCACCAAAAGATAGTCGTGACTTTCAGTTGCAAAATTCTCTCTCAAAAAATGCATTAGTATTAAGTGATTCAAAGAATTTATCATGGTTTGCACCCGACAAAAACAGAGGTCGTTTTATGTTCCTGAGTTACCGACTAGTATTTTATTCATGAAATCCTGGTAACTGAACGGTTGAGGCTCAAAATCTTAAGTATTATGGATTTTTTTCATTGACATATTTGTTAAAAATTAAATGTCTTTCCCTCTTGCCAATCTCTAGATACAATTGTTCGAAATTGAGAAAACGTCTTTGTGTTACCTACGTTTTGCGTGTACAGGAGCTACAACATCGTGATTATATGCAAATTGTGTATATAATTACGATGCTATAATTGTAAATCCTATTGCCGTTTCCTGATAATGGCAAATATGAATTTCAAAATTCAAAATAAAGCATGTTCGTTGAAAATGGGGAATTTCTATGAAACCAACGGAATCCTGGTTACGGAACGACCTTCGGATCCTCAGGATTGGAATCCGATCGGATCCGATTATCAGAATCCGACAAAATCCGTTGTAGGGTTCTGACAGACCTCTAATGACGTCATCAGATACTAATTGGCAATCAAATGAATAAATCACTATTTTCTCGTCAGATCCGATACTCATTCCTCAACCAGAATTCCGATAGGATTTCGTCAGTTGATCAGATCCAGTCGGGTCCAGTATCGGATTCAATTACCTGGGAACATACCCAGAACGAAGGTGAGTAATCGGATCCTATCGTATCGCCTTAATACCTGCAGGATTCGATCGGAAGTAACTGGGAATCCAGTGACCCGGAATCCGATATAAAATCCGACTGGATACGAATAATTTTTCACAGGTCTCTCTCAGTTCTCGTCGGATTCCGACAAAACCCGATCAAATCCGGACTGGATTCCTGGTCACTGGATTCTTCGACCTGGGTATGCAACAGGATTACAAAATGATAAAAAATTTCTAGAACCCAGATATGTCAGCAGAAAACTATTCTCATAGTATAAACGGAGCCCTCATAAACATCAAGCGCAGATATTGTACGTTCAACCAGATTTTTTCTTCTGACATGAATCTATGAGCGCTGAAAAGGTAATAAAAGACACGTCTCGGTGCGATTTTACATCAAGCACGTCTAAATATGGCTGTAGTGAAGCTTCAAACGAACCGAGAGGCGTTAGGCTGTGGTTTCTATTTCGAACGGGTCAATTCAGAAAAAAAAGAACAACACCTCAATGCATATAAATGCTTCAATAAATAAGTAAAGGATATAACTCGACTCAGTTAGATAATACACAAACTTATTGAGGCGATTGATTTTTTTCAATAAAATAATAAAAAATATTTTTCGATAGAAATATTTTAATTCGAGTAACGCCGGATTCTCACGAGTTTTCAGATTTTTTTCTCAGAAAAGACAGAATCAATCAACTCTTTATTCAAATATAGCAGGCGCAGAAATTCTAAATACACGGGTACTGAAAAATCGAAGAAAACGAAACAGAAAATATATCAAAGAATTTTTTTCCCGGAAAAATAGTTTCTTTAATTAGACACTTTGAAATTTCGTCATCGATTTATCGAATGCACCGTTTTTGGATTATTGATTGTATCTGTATATACACAGAAATAGTTTACGATATGCATATGCTGGGTAACCAATGATGTCTTTCCGTGTTTCAGGTAAATCGTTACCACAAAGTTCTATATTTAAAAACTTGATTATTCCTTTTAAAAGCGCGTAGAATTTTCTATCATCCTTGTACATTTAGATTTCCGTTTGCATATATGTGTTACTACCAAAACAATTGGGTGCAATAAAGGCATCCTCATATCCAGATTCTTCAGGCTTGATTTTGTCGAATCGATCAAAATTAGTCTTATCAACTTTTAGTGGCTATAGAATTAGCTTTTCAAAACAAAAAACCAACTATATATATTTTCAAAGAGCTGGAAAGTCATGATCCATCTGTATATTTTCTTACATTAATTTATTGAAAACCCATGTGAGTATACTCAAGGCGTCGTCGA
>OENT01001270.1:0-50333 GCA_900239685.1 Rotaria macrura | reverse complement strand
GAGATCCATACTTATATACTACCATGACAGTGTCGATCATTCAAGGCGTCATACGGTGTTCACTTGGAATAACGTTCGACTAGCATTTTTTATTCTTTAATTTGGTTCGTCACAGTATCTAATGACGGTCTATGCAAACGACTAGCTATTACTTCTGACCAAGGTTAAGATGAGTCCAAAAATATTTGTCATTGACAAACACTGGTAGGCAGACAACCATCTAAAGTTTATGAAAGGAGTGCAGACTGTCTCTTCAAAGCTGAAGTCTTTTTCGGCAGGGTCTGTCAGCAATTTTACTGTAATCGAGAGACACAATTTTTGTATCATAAATCCTTTGATTTCCTAGTCTCTTCAGATTGTATTTCTCAAACAGAAACAATCAAGTAGAATTCGGTTAGTGTTGACGAAAGCCTTCCTTTTACTAAACAGTTTTTCCTCCGATTAAACAACGCAGATAAATGAATCCATTACTGATTCCTATTGGATTTTACAGAATCCGACTATAGCCAATAAAATCCTATGGGATTCCTGGTTGAGGAACTACTGACGGATCCGACAGAAAATTCATACTTTCTTATTTGGACAGTATTTAGTGTCTGGGACCAACGCTAGAGGTCGTTCAAAGCTCTCCGACAGGTTGCATCGGATTTGGCCTTAAGATGTGATCGAATCAAAATACTAAGGATCCGAATATCAATCGACAACCAGGAATCCTACAGGAATTCATTATTTTATAGAAATTCACATAAAATTGGATCGGGTTGCTGTAGGGAATCCGATTAGGCCCTACTTCCACATTCATGTTTTTGGGAATTTGAGCTAGATAAGAGCATTCTAAAGTTAAAAACTGAAAAGTAAAGGTTCACTTAAATAGAGAGATGATTTTTTCATCGATGGCCTTTCTCTTCTTCAGCAAGAATGAATAAACAAAACAGAATAATTTACATTCAAATCTCATTCTTAGAGAGCGTCGTTGGCTTCTTTTATTGCACGAACAATGGAATATATTCTAATAAACATTCGACTAAACAAATGTTGTGGAGCAATATTTCTGGTTAAAGTAAAAATAGTCAAAAGCTGCCATATAACTTCTATACTTCATCCATGTAAACAATTATTATTCGTATGTAAAACAGAGAGTGTGCTGACGTCGATGAGAGAATTGCTTTAAAAAATTACAAAGAAACTAATTCTCAGTAAAAAACATTATCGTCATTTGGAAATGTCTGACTGGGGAATACAAGAAAACAACAGTTCTCTGAATGGAAATGCATTTAATAGAATTAGTAGAGCTAATAATCATTCCATAAGTATGTTCTCCAGTAATATTGAGGATCATCGCTCTGAGGACAACAATAGAAAGAGGTAAGTAGGAATCGAATATTGCTTCAACGAACACTTGCTTCGATTTCAAGATTCATGAGGCGGATATCTTTGTGGATCGCAGCTAAGTGTTTTCCATGCATGCAACGACTACTTACGGGAATACTTCTTGGTGCTTTGCTGTGTGGCATAGTTTTGGCTGTTGTTCTTACTCTGTATTTAACATCAAATCGCGATTCTACAGCAGTCACGGGTATGCTAATCATTAAATACTAAATTTTCACATATTGAACTTCTTGCACTACCATAAAGAATTCTTAGACTAATTTCTATCGTAGAAACTTATCAATGCTAAGTATTTAATAAAATATAGACGAAAAACCCCTCACTGAACGTCTCCTTTAATTATAAATGGGCTTGTGTTTATTGCAAGTTTTATTAACCTTAATTGGAATTCTCTGTAATTCACCAAACGTTTTAGTGACAGATATTTGCTGCACGGCTTTTATGCATTTGTGCTGCTTTTTATGGATCGAGATATATATAAGGGTATCGCTTGCATTTGTGAGAGGAAGTTGAGCAGGGTATGAATTCGAGTCGATCCGGAAAGCGCTGTGATTGTGAATAGTTACTGATATTTTGGTTCAGATACGTTCCGCGGCTAAAACTTTCAAAAATGGTAGTGTTATGTTCTTTTTTTAAAGGTTGGTTTTATTTCAAAACGCATTTATGGCATAAGGTGAGGAGTTCTTTATTAGAAAACAGCGTAGAGAGAGGAGATATTTATCTGAGAGAAAAAAGGAAAAACAAGCAACTAACCATGGGCAACGGTTGCTCTCTGCTACTAATTATCAAAGATGTAAGACCCTAACAGTTTGTTTCGATTTCACAAAGGTTTTGAGGGTTTCAGTTTTTCGTTCCAGCAGGATTTTTCATTTCCTACTATGTAGACAAACAATTATGCTCAAATAAGCCCACAAAGCGCAATCCAACGTTCTTCTAGTGAACTTGAGAATAGAAATTTGTATCGTGTAGGATTCCTATAACAGGAGGTGAGTACGAAATTAGAGCTGTTTCCTGAGAGAATCGAATTAATTTATCCATTCGGTGACGGTGATGCTTTCAATTCAGTTTTCTAGACTAAAGAATATATTTTCACTCGTATTATACACAGTTAATTGGATATTATTCAGTGATTCCTGCTTATGTTTTACAGGTTTTTGCGGATCTTATTTCAGCTTGAGTTTTTTAATACTCGAATAGAAACCTCTGATATGAAAAATTTTTTTTAATCACTGACTCTTTAGTAGTCTTTATGATTCGATGTTGATTATTGCAGCTTAATGTAAGCATCTTCTGTTTCGAATCCGTTGGTTGCAACAAAAGATTTGATGCTCCCATCTGGACGTATTAAACGAAGGTTTGGAATAAAGTTCCCATCCAATTCAACCTAAAGCGAATCGCAAATATGTCCATCTGATATATCCCTTTCTTCTTCATCATTGCACATCATAAAAATTTGGATGAAAATGTTTCTTCTACCAAAAGATGTCAGATTTAACTTCTGATTCAACCATACTGTTACTGCCGATAACTTTTTTTCTGGAATGAATACATTCTTTTGATGGATCTCTCATCAGCAAGATTTCGTTAAAGACTCCAGCCTTCGATAAAGTGTTTCTCATTATAACACATTTAACACTCCATCGTACGTTTATGAAAGCACTTTTCCTCATAAAATTTGACGAGTTGTGGAAGTGGAGCATTCCTTCATCCATTTGCTGAAACTTCTCAACAAAAAGCCTGTTCCGCACTACTTACAAATTTTTCATTCCATACAACCTGAAAACTGAGTCAATTAAGCAGGTCTAATGAACTTATTTTTCGCTGCTTATGATCCGAAATTTCATTAACGTTCAGATCAAAACTACAGTGAAACCTCTCTATAGTGGACACCTTTCGGACTTTCCAAAACTGTCCACTATACAGAGGTGTCCACTTTAGAGAGGTTAAGTCTTTTTTTAAATATTGCGACGAAACACGGGCTTTTGAATGTGTGCGGGACTATGAGTAAGATAATCAAATTTAGTACACTTTTATCGATCTTTCGTTCATGATTTTATTTTCACAAACAAAAAACAACAAAAGCCGAAAAAATCAGCAATGAGAAAAATAGTCTGTAATAGAACTTTGTTGAACCGCTTTTGAATCAAGATAAATGTCAGTTAATTGCGATTCTAGATCAGATATAAGATTGTGTAATTGAGGTTGTTCGGTAGAAGCAAAAAGATGAAGTTTTCTCATCATTTCGAGTGCTTCAGATAAATTTGGGGGTTGTTCTACTAAAGCTTCTTCTTCTTCTTCGTTATCATCTTGAGTAACTTGTATATAAGTTTTAAGATGTTCATAATCGTCCGATTCGTTAAATGTTGGAATACAGGAATCAATGTCCACTATAGAGAGGTATTTGGTATGAAAGGGACTGAAATGAAAGTGTCCACAATGGGAGGTGTCCACTTAAGAGAGTGTCCACTCTGTAGAGGTTTAAACCCAGCAGAAAATGCTCTGTCGGAACTCAAAGTGTCCACTATAAGGAGGTGTCCACTATATAGGAGTGTCCACTAAGGGAGGTTTTACTGTATTATTATTGACATACGCATTAGGATTTTCTATGGCCAGAGTAGTTGTAATTGAGTGCATAATGCTTGTAATCAGAATATCTGTCGCCAAAAAACCGTTGAGAATTGACTGCTCAAATATGGAACCCCACTACTCTTCTACCCAAGACTGCAGCCACTAGAGAATCCAGATGGAGCATTACAAAAAAAAACGGTAGTACAAGCCTTTTCAAGACTGTTCCATGTTCACTTGAAAATGTATGCCTATCGACTATCATTTCTTCACCCATTTCGTTTTTCACACATGCCTTCTAGCCTACTTAAATGTAGGCCACGAAAATCAAAAAGCGACATGGCTTTGTTAAGGGATTGTTTCCATCGCACCTTATATTTAAATCTCAGGGAGCTGGTAAAGTAAGCGGTTTTTTGTAGTTGTTTTGTGTTCATAAGAACGCAATACAAACTTGACAACCGAAATGCTATTGTTATTAACTGAGGCAAGACATTATGCAGTGCACTTCAGCACTTCTAAATCATTAATTCTGACACAGCCAAAGAAATTTGAGAGTTCTTCTCTTTCCTAATTAATGATTTCCAGAATTGTATTGTTAGATTCAAAAACAACTTCCATGACGAGTACGACATCAACTACAATTACGAGTACAACAACAACATCAGCAACCAGTACAACATCAACCTCCACTACGAGTTCAACAACAACGTCCGCTACCAGCACGACATCAACTAGCACTACCACAACGGCAACTACTACATCAACGACAACGACGACTAGTACATCAACAACAACGGTGACAACTACATCAACAACAACGGCAACTACGACATCAACATCAACGGCAACTACTACTTCCTTAACAACGGCGACTACTACATCCGAAACAACAACAACAACGACAAGTACAACATCCACAACGACCACTACTACCACGACAACCACTACCACATCCACCACGGCAACCACCACCAGTAAGTGAGCTCTTTAAAATTATAATAGTAATTATAAGAATTGATTTTTCGTCAATATGAACTGCTTTTAACATCCACAGAATTAACTTTATCTGAAGTTTTATATTGAATGATTTTCAATGATAAGAATGCCTTCATTCATTATCTTCTCTTCGGCGATCTATTTACACTTTGAATTCCCAACATTCTAGTCTTATTCCAGAAATACAGAATTCAGACAGCTAACTTTCATTTAATCCCTTCTCTAGACTACATAGTCTGCTATCGCACTGTGTTTCAAGCCGAGAACGAAATGAAAGAATGATTCAAAACTTATTTTTGAGAGACTGTATATGCTCAAAAGCGTACCCACATCGCTCCATTCTACATTAGTATTTGGTGTCTGTATCAACAATCCGATGAGAGAAGCGATTTTCACAACATTCCAACTTATTCTAGAATTGGAATCGACGACTTTTCATTTTACTAAATTCTTTTCAAAAATATCTATGATTTTTGTGTCTCGTCTGATTTTAGTATCAATATCATGCTCAGGAACTCCTTCATCTAATCTAGCTTATTTCGGTGGAGTTCCGACCAGTTGGACGCAGTACTCCTATACTTATACGGCTACTTCGGCTACGCCTACTTTGGTCTTCGCATTCAAATGTGATGGACATGGTGGTCGTTACTGGTATTTAGATGATGTCTCTGTTGTCGATACATCTGATACAAGTACCGAATTACTAGACAATCCTAGCTTCGATAATTCGTCATCAGCACTAACTGGGTGGACGCAATGGTGCACCAATACGTGTCCATCACCAAGCACCGATGCAGGCCGGGTTACTTCCGGTTCAAGCTGCGTAACAAACAATTGCTACATTGATCATTGTTATGGTGGTGGTGCAANAAAAAAGGTTTCGATTAAACATGATCACTGTGTTACAAGCTTCTGATTTTATCACTGTGTTCCTGCGGAAAAATATCAAAAGAAAACAGAAATTCTGCATTGAATTAACTCGAAATAATGAGACACCGTTTCCTATAGGCTAGTGATATGATCTAAAGCATTGGTTAAACTATTCAAAATTGAATGTTGAAGATTGCAATAGGATAGAACGAAGAACGATAGATTACGAGCATATATAGAAGTACCAATCAAACGACACCTCAAATGTTAGACAACAGAGAATAAAGTGTTATTTATCAATCAAAGTCTGAATAGTTCATTGTTCGCATCCTTCTCCATGAAACACTATCATTTCACTTCTATCAGTAGACATTAACGTAGGCCTTGGTTGCTCCATTTGCGCCAGTGCCTAAGTCTATGATACGAAATGAGATAGTGTACGTATGACCAACTGTAGCCGAAAATGTCTGGCCGAGATGGTCTGTTGCACCACCACCATAACAATGATCAATGTAGCAATTGTTTGTTACGCAGCTTGAACCGGAAGTAACCCGGCCTGCATCGGTGCTTGGTGATGGACACGTATTGGTGCACCATTGCGTCCACCCAGTTAGTGCTGATGACGAATTATCGAAGCTAGGATTGTCTAGTAATTCGGTACTTGTATCAGATGTATCGACAACAGAGACATCATCTAAATACCAGTAACGACCACCATGTCCATCACATTTGAATGCGAAGACCAAAGTAGGCGTAGCCGAAGTAGCCGTATAAGTATAGGAGTACTGCGTCCAACTGGTCGGAACTCCACCGAAATAAGCTAGATTAGATGAAGGAGTTCCTGAGCATGATATTGATACTAAAATCAGACGAGACACAAAAATCATAGATATTTTTGAAAAGAATTTAGTAAAATGAAAAGTCGTCGATTCCAATTCTAGAATAAGTTGGAATGTTGTGAAAATCGCTTCTCTCATCGGATTGTTGATACAGACACCAAATACTAATGTAGAATGGAGCGATGTGGGTACGCTTTTGAGCATATACAGTCTCTCAAAAATAAGTTTTGAATCATTCTTTCATTTCGTTCTCGGCTTGAAACACAGTGCGATAGCAGACTATGTAGTCTAGAGAAGGGATTAAATGAAAGTTAGCTGTCTGAATTCTGTATTTCTGGAATAAGACTAGAATGTTGGGAATTCAAAGTGTAAATAGATCGCCGAAGAGAAGATAATGAATGAAGGCATTCTTATCATTGAAAATCATTCAATATAAAACTTCAGATAAAGTTAATTCTGTGGATGTTAAAAGCAGTTCATATTGACGAAAAATCAATTCTGATAAGTGCTATTATAATTTTAAAGAGCTCACTTACTGGTGGTGGTTGCCGTGGTAGATGTGGTAGTCGTTGTCGTGGTAGTAGTGGTCGTTGTGGATGTTGTACTGGTTGACGTTGTAGACGTGGTAGTAGTCGTTGTTGTTTTTGTTGTTGTTGTCGTCGTCGTCGTTGTAGTGGTTGTTGTTGTTGTGGTAGTAGTAGTTGTCGTTGTTGTTGATGTAGTTGTACTCGTTGTTGTCGTGCTGCTTGTTGAGGTTGTAGTGGTACTCGTTGTCGTTGTTGCAGTAGTGCTGGTCGTCGAAAGAGTAGTCGAGTGCGCTACTTTTTGTATATTGAATGAGCGTAATTATAATAAATAATCGAAGTACTCACGTATTAAGAAAGCAGCCATAAGACCAAGGCCAACAGCCAAAAGAATTCCACAAACAAGTGTCATACAAAGCAATCGCCATGCTCGTCGAAATTCCACTTTTCTAGATTGATTAGAAATAGAGAGAAAACGAAAAGTATGATTCGTATTAAAATCGCATGATACGAATGTTTTTGTTATCAATTACAAATAATGGAGTACAACAGTTGTATCTTTTCTAAAACGGTTACACGGCAGCACTGTATAGTAGGAAAGTTGATACTTGACTTGAGGCAAGACTTAATTGTATACTAGTTCAGGTCAACTGTATTAGTAACGGTTGTAGTGAGATCCTCCGGATGTAAATCAAAAGGATACAAAGGACGCCGTCGAGGACCATGAGCTGTCAAATGCATTTTTGTACCACAGTAGGTATTATGTTTTAATTCATTTCAATAAAGTTTCTGTCCTTGCAATTTCCGTACAATGTCCATGCGAAAATTTCTCACTCGGAAAACGAGGCACTATTTTCACAAAGAATATAAAGATTTTCAATTCGAATACATAGCAGCTACATGGTGCATTATTAATAAAAGAAGTCACTTAGCAGCTTGTTTTGAGAATGACTCAGCGACGCACTGTTAACAAGTAATAGGGATGCAGAGGGATAAGAAGCAGGTTGAAGTAGTAAGAAAATACGCAATGGAAAAATCAATTAATACAACTACCCAAGCAGACACACATTTGGAAAAACTTATTAGTGACTCACAATCGGCGTTCCCGAGTGTGAGTCACTAACGCTCATTAAAAAGACGCAAGATACCCGTTTTTAATGCAGAATTTTCTTTTTCGGAGCGTGAAAATGGATTGAAACTCTAAACCTGAGCTGTAAAGCGCACAGGTATTCGACAACTTAAAAGCCGATGCGGTTAAACCATCAGAATTAGAGTTTTTATCCGTTTTCACGATCCGAAAGTGAAAGTCCATGGGTATACGCATATCGTCGTTTTCATTTTTGAGACCGGGAAAACTTTCCATCGGTACTGATTTGGAATTAGGGCTTTCATTCGGTCTTTTAGTATCGAATTATAACACATTGAATGCTGCAAAGCTTCAATTAAATATGCCGTCTATAGTAACCATCGCTCTTTCACCATCGAGAATCACGATTCTCTGTGTAAAAAGAGGACTTTCTAGTTTTCGTAGATTACGATGGATTTTCAACAGTTTGTCACTGTTTGGGAAGAAAACGAAAGGTTTTTAAAACTTTAAAAAATAGCACTATTGGATTCTTTCTTCAATCAACTGTCAACGCTTTTCTTCACGAATAGTTTACAGGAGTCCTGCTATTGAGATTGATCGGTGATTTCAATATCTGAAGTATTGGGCTGCAGATATAATTTAAATTTCCTGTGTATATTCGAAGTATCAGTGATTGCAACTACCAATCTGAAAAGTTTAACTTCTGATACCGTATGTCTTCTGCAAGTGAATCAACATAGGCTATCAATACTATCATACATTTACGAGCAAAAGCACAAAATGTCACCTTGTTAAAGCTTTTCGGGTGTACCCGTGATAATAGAGTCGAACAAAAAGCCATCATCTGCACCCTTCTCTCACACTAGTTTAAACAGTTTACGACAAGACAGTGTTCCATCCCTTTCGACAAAATTCACTCCTTGAACACAGTAATAATCTTCAATAAACTTTCGAGGTAGCTGTATACAACTTAGACTACATTATACTTTTCGAAGAAACTCAAAGTCGATGTAAATTCCACACAATAATCTTCATAGTATTTCGAAAGACTCAACCAAAAAGTTTCTTAATTCTGTTTTCCTGATAGTTGGTCTTCACCAAGTAATCTGTCTTTCAGTTAGAGATAAATATAAGAAGTTGTAATATCGGAAGACAAACTTGAAAAACTTTGTTGACATCAAAGTCCTGTCATTCCAATACAATGATTTAGGCTGTTTTCTTGATCCAGTACTTTACACTTAAGTTTTGAATACTTGAACCGTCTTTTCCCAAACATCTAATATGCTATTGTGTTAAAAAAGAAGTTACTTGTTTTGAATTAAGATTCAAACGATCAAAACGCACAGTATTCTTGAGCTTTTTTGAAAACCGAAAATACGTCGAATGTGCCTACTTTTTAGAGATGCTGCCTTTGAATTTCTGTTTTGAAGTTCACCGTAGAATATTGAAACCCTGTAAAGGTATGTCTCACCCTCACGAAAATGATTCAATTTATCCTAGTTACCATGAAATAGGATGGAAAAACTCTCGGACAGTCTTTCGTTTTTGGTACCCTGTAATTTTGATTCTTCAAACTTTTTTCTCTGTACAAGGGAGCCGTACTTCTATGTGATAATACGGCAAGTGAATCGTAACGGTCCCAATGGAGTGTATTGCATGCTTGATATTTAACGCTCCTTCAATATTGCCTTTTATCCTTAGCTTCATCCTTAATGCTTTGTTATAGATTTGATATCGTAGTCTTTCCTCTTCTTTCCTTCTCTCTAATGCTGTCTATACAAATGTGTGTTTTATATGTAATCAATGAGATTGATGATGTGAAGAAACAAAATAAAGCGTGACCCCAATAGTGATAACTACTCTTGTATTAGAAATCGTCGCATGAATATTTTGAAAAACAATAATGGAAAGTATGTTTTTTTCCGATTAATAATTTCATTGTATACCCTACCGTCTCTTGTATGGCACTTGTTTTACTTGTGATGTAACATAGCCCCATGCATTGTCATTTGTTGGTAGAGCCTGACTTCCTCTATAGTTGAGCCAGCCTTGTCTTGCCTTGGGAACAATCTAAAAATGATGCGGATTAATTCAGGGAAACATTGACGCAATAAACTCACAGACAGTCTTGAAGGTCTCGAGCTGTTCAAAGTATGAATAGATAAGCTTCTCATTGAGCGTACTCGTTCTACACGAACCCTGCAGGGTGTTGTGGAGATGCGTGACAGTTGCATAGTATGGAAATTGCTGGTTAGTGTATGAAGACTGGCAGAGCGGCTTTCGATTGAATTGATTGAATTCGTTCTTACCTTTTTGGCAAAAAAAGATGAAATGAATTCTGCATACAATCGAAAGCAATCCAATGATTTTTACATTACTCGTATTCATTGTATTTTGCATATATATTAAGGTGGCTTCGGGATAGAAGAAAATAATAAATATATTTTCAGCAAAAGGAAGACTCTCGATTGTTCTGTTTGTTGTTTATTCCAGTTAAAAATCATATTATACATTTACATCATGCCAAAATGTCTAGGCAGAAAAAGCAATAAATCAGTGCACTCTTCGACGCTTCTTGTGATTCCGACAAGACCCTCAATGTTTTTCTTCTGTTTTTTTTCTATTTTAATATCTATAATTTGCCTGACGAACTTTTTTCTAATCATTAGTATTCTTAGTGTGCATAAGAGCCAAATCCAATATCCTGAGAAAAGCCTTACAGAAACAAACTGAAGGGTATAGTGTTCTACACAGACGCCATAACAATATTAGTGTTATCTAGTGGATTTCTATTCCAGCTAGATGTATTCTCTTTTGTCTTGAGAGTTGATATCCAAAGTATTCGTTATTGGTTTCTACCACCAGTGACACTTACATCTTTGTATTTTTATCCAAAAGTTTTTATCATATTTGGATCTAAATATTTATGTTGCCACTTCTGATCATGACGAGCAAATTCATTGTTTGTCGAAGACTTAAAAATTAATTCAAGTACAGAGAATATGATATTTACTTGATTTTCCTGATAAAAAATGAAAACTGAATAAAATCTAAAAAGAATTCGAGAGGTATTTCGAGCAAATAACAAGTCACTTGATGAAGATATCTCTAGGAATGTCGAATCAAATTTCAATTCAGATCATGGTTTTTCTAGAACTGAAGTTGATGACGCATCCACTGGCAAGCGTATATGGAAAGAAGATAATCTATCTGATCCTTATGGCAGTGATGATGACAATATAAATATCAATATTCACGTTGGCACAATAGAAAAACGAGGTGTATGCGTCCAACACAAAAAGAATTCACCTTCGTCCATACAAAGATCTTTTTTCTGAATGAAAATGCTTCTGAGGCGCATTTTGTTTGTGCCGGAATCGTAGCAATCCAATGCGTAGAGACGCAGCTCAGATGAAATATCTCTTGCGTCTTGACGTGATTCAGACTGAAGGGGCATCTGATCGCCATGGAATCGATAGTTTATTGAGTTGGCAAGAAATGTTTTCCATTCAGTCGAAAATTTTATTTTTATTTTTAACTTCATGAATACAACTATAGCTTTCAATAATGTATACTCATTGCTATCTATAACTTGTCGCCAACGCTCTGGTAGAAAAAAAGATCCCGCGTTCGTAGAAGTTCTGGGACTTTTCACTGAAGAAGTTGATCAGATAATTACGGTTTGAGATCGTTTTTTGTCGTCGAATTTTTTCTTGCTTAAATGGTTAGACAGAGAACGGTACAAGGGGTAGCATATAGGAGCGAAATCTGGAGTATATACGGTGGATGTGAAACAGTAATCTATCTGAGCTTCAATAAATTTTCCCGTGTCGACTTCGCAATGTGAAATCTGGCGTTATGATGCAGAAAATAATTTCTATCCTGCTTCCCTTGAAGTTTCACTGCAACTAAGTTCAGTTGTTGACGATAGAGGGCAGTAGTGATAGTGCAGCAAGCTGGAAGATGTTTCCAACCGGATTGTCCCCACTTCTTAAATGCAAGATCATCTGTTCGAATCTGCTTCAAGATAATATAACAAAAGTTGGAACATGCTGAGTAAGCATGAGTATTCTCTAAAAGACGAAGTCATTCTCAGAGTACGTGAGCAGATAAATGAGATACCTCTTCCGTAGACATCAAAAGTCTGTAGGAAAATTTTTTTTCTAGCTGTTTTGATGCTAAGACTAAGATAGGCAACCATAAATAAATCGCAATTTCGGTTGAAAATCGAAAAAAGTATCGGTAAAAATTGCCAGTTTTAATGATTATATTGCGATAAGCTCTCACAATTAATCGCCCTAATATCCTGCAATAAAATCATCGATTTTTTAGCGATTTTGAGGACACGGGTTAAATCGTAACATTTTCGAAGTTTAAATGTCTTTTATTTATTAAATTTATAGAACTCTATGCGAAGACTATTCATCAAAATGAAAGCAATATACTGTAGGTCGACAAAACATGAACGAACATGCGATGTTCACATCATTTTTATTCGTAGTCAGATTCAAGGTGTGAAAAACTTGTAAAAATATTGTCTGATCGGTGCTAAAAGTTGAGACAGTTTGTTTCTTGGTTTTACTTTCGGCGCACAATTATCTATTGGAAGTATTTTCTTTGAATCTCGATTGATCCAAATTTGAATAAGAGATTGTTGTTTTGGATGTCTAGCAATTCTATATGTTGATGGGGAATAATATTTTAACCATTGAACAAGTTCATCATTAGATGATGCAACATTTCTAAAATAGGTTTTGTCATCGTGACTTTCAAAATTTAACAATCGAAGATTGGACATTTGTTGAATCATATGAATGATATTTGTTCGATATTTGATACGAATCGAAAGAACTTCACATTGCATGGCAAGTTTTGATTTCATTAAAACTGAACAATTTTCTGTAGTCAAATACATTGATCGATCAGATACGATATCTATTAGATCAATCGATCGAATAGATGTACTTGTCAGTTGAAATACATTTGTCAGCGAACCAAACAATAATTGTAGTTTCAATGAATAAAGACAAGGTGCTTGATCTAACAATGTTTGTAATTGATAGTAGCCCGAGTGTTTATAGATAAATACATGCAGTGAATTTAAATTACTTAGTAATGGAAAATGTGACCAAAATATATCATTGAACGATAGATTGATTCTTAGATGACGAATATTAGGGAAATGAGCCCGTAATAGACTAAAGTTATCTAAGCAATTGTTATCAATAGTTCCATGACTACAGATTCGAACAGAATCGTATGACCAGTACTGTTGATCGCCATTGCAAGTTGATCTCGTACAGGATTTATTTTTAAAGTTGAATCTATCAAAACTGTAAGGTAATGTGTAAAGTGTAATCCATTTATATGGATCCAAAGGATTCCAATGACATCGAACATACCATTGATGTTCTTCTAACCAAAACGGAGTTCGAAATGTTTTGAGTAATTCTTCAACAATATCTTCGATATTGTAGTTATTTTCTTGATAAGTTAATTCCATTTTTAGGTGAAATATATTTATTTTAGGTAAATAAATTGAAATAAGTTGTTGCCATAAATTCCCATTCAAATAAACTTCTATAGTTGTAATAATCAAACGAGATAGATTGGGCATGTGCTGTACTAGATTACATAAAGCACTTAATGAACCTCGAAAAACAAGTTCTATTGATTTCATCAACGGAAGAATGCTTGTCAAACGATCGTTAACAGTAGAAGAATATACAGTGGTACATAATCGTTCAAGACAAGGCGAACGTTTAAATATATGAGATAAACAACTTAGACGCATTTGGGTATTTTTGATTGAAACATATTTAAGATTCGATGAAACCGTCGAGATTTGTAACACCGATGCTTCATCTGCTTGAAGACCATTCAAATTGCAATGTGTAAGTGCTGACAAACTCCATATGTTGTTCAATAAGTTGCCCATGTATTGTTGTCTTTGTTCATCATTACTTTGAATTATGGTGAGATGTGTGAGATGAGGAAGATCGCTACATTGATATATTATTTTATTCAATGTATCAATACAATCAATTGTATCTAATGACAATGATTGTAAATTAATCAATTGATTAAAACGAAATTCACAAGAAAGGAGAAGCAGCTCGGGTAAACCGGGTGTTTCAATGGATGAAAGACGCAGTGAAATGAGATGCTTAATCACGGACGGAAGAAATTTGCCAGTAATATGATCAAAATTTTCTTTCGAAATTGACTGTAAATTGAGTTGATGAAGTCGCAGGTGATGGCAAAGTAACTCGCTGAGACGCGAATTTAGTCCAATGAAGGCATGAAGCAGATGTGCAGTATCGAAAAATTCAAATAAGTCAAGTATTAATTCGTTTGCTAATGATTCAAATTGTACCATTTTTTCTTCTGACAAGAACAAAGCAATTAAACTACTTCAAGTACGATTTTAATGTTGAATAAGAGAAAATGGACAAGTTTTCTTTTTAAGAATAATCACAAGACGTGACCATTCATCTATGACACGATTTTTTTCTCGTTCGTCGATAGTAATTTTCGTTCTTAAAAGAATAGAACAGTTTGCTTGACTTGTTTTTGTAACGACATCAACATGCTAATATCTTTTATCATCGGCGGCAATAAAAATAAATAATTTACACTTGAAGAACATCATAGAACATTAATTTCGAATATTTCTCACTTGCAAATGGTCAAAAAATTTTATATCGACATAAAAATGCTTTAGAATATATTCAAGGAATAATCCAACACATGGATTGTTATCGTTTATTTCTTAGCTAATTTCACATTTATTTTATTCAATCTTAGTTAGAACTAAATTGTTCTCTCTACAAGTACAATATCGTACACTTCTCAAGTTACACTATTTACAACAACAAAATGAAATAATAAAACAATCATTTGATCACTAAGTGTTATCAATATACATTTAGAATAACCTAGATTTGCATGTTGGCAGAGGGTTATTCCAGCAAAAATATCTTTCCTACATACGGTTTTTGTCCAGAATAAACAAACAGATTTTAAAACTTTTGGAAGTATTATGCAAATACATGTAGTAATAAAATGTTTGATTTTCGTATTAGATATCTCTCTATACATTGGTCCAATATTTTTATGCAATAATTATGTTTATTTGCTTAAAAAAATTACATATTAGCATATAAGTTGGAAAACTATCTTGCAATTTTAAAGTCATTTCACGCATATAAACGAATTTTTCCAGTACTTATGTTAAGATATCTGCGAAGTCAATGAATCATCGTATATGATCATAGTGAAGAAACACATCAATAAAACAGAAACTCTATAAACTTGTATAAACTACATTGTCTATCACAGAGCTTTTAACTCCTATACAGCATCAAATAATACTTACATTTCATTCAGTAACACCAAATTGTCAATATCTGATACACACGTTTGAATGATCGCCAGATCTTGCAAAGTATGATACACTTGTTACGTGAATGATGATTGCGTTCTCCCTTGACAACTTTTTGAATTTGATTTTAGAATCAAGGGAGAATATATTCGAGTGTGTGCAGCATTCATCAGGTAGAAAATATTAAAGAACAGTATCTGGTATTTTCAGGAAAGACAGACAAATATTGATTGATTGCACTCCATTGAGATGATTTCCGAGCATTGAGACTCCCATCTTAGATTCTCAAATAAAGCAAATAGTATCGACTACTTTCCTATTATATCACCATACCTGAATATTTGTTAGGGTTGCGTACTAGACTATATATTGGTATACACTGTTATTATGTAAGTGAATTTGTAATAATGTTGAGTAAAGATAATATGTGACAACAGGGTAATATAAACTCACATAATGGTGATAAGAATCAGAATAAATACAGACTCTTAGTCTACCCTATATCGCGAAGGAATGGACAGATCGGTCAACCAAGTTTACTTTGGTGACGAGTATATTTGGGTCATCACACTGACCATTGAGAAAAGGAGACGTTGAATCAACTTGAAAACTTATACAATCCATCTTGATTTCGATGGTATCGATTCGAAGAAAGTAGCAGCCATCTATTTCTTTTTATTTGAGCGGTACAAAAAAGACAATACGAAAATATCATTTATGAGCATGTGTATTTCAGACACTCATTGCTTAAAAATACCTAGTTTGCTGTAAAGTAATAGCATAACTAATGAATTTTAAATAAAGACTAATAGTTCATTGTACTTCTACTGAAACATGGTTTACAAAATAGTATACATGATCATCATCATTTCTACCTTTATCTCTTAATAGATGCTTTAGTGTGCATTTAACTTGAAAACGTTCACGAGACACATTTAGTTTTTAGATAAAAAGAAAATTCTATAATTTTTTTCTAATTTTCTAATTTTGTAGACCATCTTTTTCATAGACAAAACAATGAAAGAATATAATCCTTTGTATGAATTAATAGTACATTAAGTTTTCTACAATTACTATAAACATAACAATGAATGAATAGCTCTGACTATTTTTAAATATTTTAATTTTGCCAATATCCACGATAGTGGACATTCGGAGAGCAAAAAGTTAATAAAAAACCATCCCATATTTTTCACCTTCGATAGACTATCGTGATTCATTCAGTTACGATGATGTATCAGTACATACATACTTTTACTTTCATCATCACCATCAACACTCCATATGTGTTGTCACGCCAGTCCAGATTTATCTTAAAGACCTTACGAGTTTATAAAAAAAGACCTGGTAGCTGCTATCATCGTCATTTATAATCATATCAATATTCTTATATTGATCTCCTAATTTACAACTATTTATTCAGAATTTTCTACTAAGCACACATGATGACTAATACAGATAATTAGTCATAAAAATCTAAACAAAAAACAAAAATGTAGGCGCTTGGGTGATACTTTCATGAAAAAAAAAATGTTCACATAATCCTTATGACAATCATATGTCAATAATCAACTAACTATTGTTGCCAAGTACAATGAGAAAGTTTTCATTTAATCAATATAAAAACATATTTGCTCATCAATCTGTATTTGCTTACTGTCGAACTACAAAAATAAAGTAAGTTGTCCATTCGAATGAGATATTTGTGATTTGTTATCTGACATCATGTAGTAACCACAAAATGATTACAAGGTGTATGACATGCAAACATCAACTTCTAGGGGCTAAGTAGAATAGCTCTTTTAAAATAAGCAGTCGTGAAAAGGCATGTCACACATGTATGCAATAAGTCATTATTTCTACTGACTGATCATAATATTTCTCATATTTAGCTTTATTGAGTCAACTGTGCCCGATATAGACTTCTATAAACTTAAAATCATAATACAACTCAAATATCGGCCATGACATTGAAAAAACAACAGATAGTAATAGTTTAAAAACTATTACTATCAGAACATAAATTTCGTAGCTGATAGATTTTCGAAGATTAAATCAGAGAAAGATAAAAACTTCAAAACTAAACACCTATAGCAAGAATCTTTAATGACGTAGTTTGAACAAGAAAAATCCAAACTTGTCAATGATATTAAGATGAAAAAAAAATTAAATTTGAGCAAAACCTAGAGCAATATGAAACATTTACAAAATTCTATTGATATTCTTCTGATCGAATCTTGGGTCTTACATGAGAAAAGTTCGATTATCAGTTGCTATCTGTGAAAATCATAAATGAAACTGAAATCCTTTTTTATTTTACTGAGTTAAAGTATGTCATATCATGAAATTAATGCAAAAACATAATTCGACAACAATTTTTTATCACTCTCAATTAGTGAAAACTGATGGATCATGCCGTATTTTCTAGACAAAAACTATTTATTGTTGAGCAAATCAACAATTTAATTTTATGCTAAAGAAACTCACTATGAAACTTACTAGTTATGATGATGAGGTTGCCCGAACATTTTATAGTCGTTTATTTTTCTATGATTCGATCTTCGAACAACATATTCTACTGCAAAATTTGATGTTTAGACAATAATTTTGCTTAAAAACGAATGGTCTCAAAGATGTTTGACATTCGTTCAAAATATAATAATCTATTTAAATGAAAGTAACAAGATATTAAAAGATTTCTCTTTTTTATACGTGCTATTCAATTACCTTCTATGAATTAAAAATTGAAGAAATAATGCATGTAGACATTACTATAGTACTATTTTTCAGAGTTATTTACTTTGATACTGTTAGCAGTCTTGACATTCAAGTATTTCCGCCGGTGAAGTTAGTTGCATCTATTTTGTTCTGCGATGTGTGATTGAAAATTATGAATATTTCTTGCATGTAGGTAAATAGAAGAGAAAAAAACACATCCGGCATATGCTCATCAATAGTTGTCATCGAATCAACTTGATGTCTACTCGGTGATAAAGGATGAGGATAAAATTATTATCATAGATTTTCTATTTTTATTTCAGTATTTATTAAAATATTTCTAGTTTACTGACAAGAGACTATTGATGACGCACGATCCAACCATGATTGATGACAGAAAGTAATGAAAAACCTTACTTTCACATATAAATATGTGAACATACTACTTATATCGTTGTTGTTTTTTACTTACATCCAAAATAAAAGTCTCCATCCAGCGACTACAACAATTCAATACAATAATGCGGATATATTATACTATGATAAGTACGAGATACTACAATAGGACTAGATAATTTGATGAATAGAGTATTTTGTTTTTGAAGGTTTACTCCTTACCTTCAAATTAGTCCATGGCGCCGATGATCTTACATCAACTTCAGAAAGTCTGTTCGATTCTACAACCGATTTTCCTGTGGAACTTTCTGAATCAACTGAAACTATATCGCACAAAGATAGTACAAAAACACATGTTAAAACTGAAACATCTACTGCACCGGTTAGCACAACGATGATTACATCGAATGTAAATGGTATGATATGATTTTGAATTCTATTTTTTCACATAACAATTATTTATATCGTCTTCAGATCAGGCCACAAATTTAGCGAAAACTACACCTGCACCTCCATCATGTTAGTTATACATGAATTGATCATTGATTTCAACTTGTAGAATGTGTTGTTTTATTAATTTTTTTTCCTTTTAGCAAAATCTAATCTAGGTCTCATTCTTGGTCTTACACTTGGCCTGGGAATACCGTTTTTAATTGGTTTAACGATTATTATTGTTTTCTTCCGAACGAGACTAGCTTCAACCTGGCATACAGTACGAGGCCTTTTTTGAAAATACAACAAGAAATGTATTACCGATAATGGGAGTTAACACTTGAATTCGACGAAGTCAAATCTTTTTTTTTCTATTTGCTTACTACTTATTTATAACTATCTGTGAATACATATGTATATATATATACCAGGGTTGATTTTGAAAATCAGTTGTCCTTTTAATCAGACATCTAGTGATTTGACATGGATGAATGAAAAACATTTTCATCTCAACTATGATTAATAGTCCGTATTTATGAAATATTTTTATTTTTGATGAACAGACAAGAGACTCTTGGAGACAGAATAAATTATTAAATATTGTCATGTCAAACACAATCTTTGGATATCTTGATCAAAAATGCAGATGCTATCTATTCGATGCGAATGACTTTTGGAATAATATTCTTTCGTATGAAGATTTTAATGAATTTCTTTCATGCGAATAAGTAAAGAAGCATTTCTTTCTATTAAAGACATTATCTTCAGTATTGATTAGATTTATTCGCAGTGTATATAAAACTTCTTTTAGTGTCTTTCGATAGAAAACAATGAAAACTTTCTTGAACGCTGAAAATATTTTATTAGGAATCATACTCTTTCAATATCTTACGATTGTTGTCAATCGAGTTAATATTGCAGACAAATAAACCTGTATCTCAAGAATAATAATATACGAAATACGAGGCACATTTATACATGATAAAAATAAATTTAAAAAGAAAAAATTTATCACTATACTTATCGTATTTTATTTAAGTATTTTTAATCATCATAATTAATACCATGAAATTGTTTTCGACAAGATTTCAAAGTATATAAAGCCGAGAATTAACTGGTAGAAAAGTATAAATACTAATCCATTTTAATTGTGAGATTTAATCAGCGATGAATTATGAAATTTTTTATTGATATCGTACGTGATATTTTTTATAAGGTATTATTGAGTAGAAATCTATTTTTATGAATTTTTTCTTAGTTTTTCTTTTTGAAAGACTATTGAAAAATTAATAGCATCACTCGTTCGGTTAAAAAAATAGATAAATCATGCTTGCATATAGACTAAACATCTATGTCACGCATATAATATGTCTATGAAATATTGGCATTAGTCTTGACAAACTCAGAACTTTAATTAATGTTTCTTCAAATATACCTAATAAAGTAGAAAACTTGCGATTCAGATAATTTGAAATCTAGGAAGAGTGATAAGTTTATGTAATAAAAATATTTGAATTCTACTTGGATAAAGAGAAACCAACCACCTGGTGTTCTTTTTCATGTATGCATATGTCACGCACGTTATTTCCTGGTTAAATATGCCGCTACCAGAGGCGTTTCAGACGATTACTGAAGTTAATCATAAAAAACTACTCGTTAATTACTTGTAATTATAACGAGTAGGGATTAGGCCTTTGAAAAGTCAACATACCGGCATGTTGAGGCATATAAAGATAACAGATACCCAATCTGAACATGTCGAAGTTCAGAAGCGAGTTACAGCTAAAGCTGAGTGCCTTTACATGCTCCTTAGCGAATGCACACGTGATCACTATCCCTGCCTGGTCTTTACATCGTATTCAGTCATCTATCAAAGTATCCTCCTTGTTCTCGTTATACACATAGAAAGACTTTTATCGGATTGATGAATAGAAAAACATGCTGCCAACCAATAAACTCAGTTGTTCAATGCAACAGTGGATCTGGTCGACCAATTAACCAAGAGGATTTTTGGTGAGATTATACTACTTGAGCAACTGTACGAGTTACGATTTGCCGTCCGAATGTGCAAATATTCATTTGTCATGCACCGATCTCTACTTACAGTCTTCTGTTAGATCAACAACGTATCCATATATCCATGGGAGTCACTTGAACGTCTTCTCCATCGTCGCAACAAGTTTCAACAATATCTGTGATGAGCCAGACATATTGCACGCTTAGTCGATAGCAGTTTACTTCACGTCAAGGTCTTACTGATGTAAAAGTCTACATACCGGGATTTTTAAGATATTGTATCATATAAATGAATGACCGGATTATACCTACAATCTGCAACGACTTATGTTTCAAGGTGATTGCTGCTCAATACAGTCCTTAGCGAATGTAATAAATGCTACCGCCCTTGATTTGGCTTTCTAACCATCCGCTCAATTATCGAAATGATCTTCCTGTATCTGTGTTCCTCTGAGCAAGTAAGAGACCACTACTCACGAATTTAGTTTACTGCATAGTTCAGCTTAGGTCGAACGGTTGAGTAGTTACTATCTTACAAGAAGTCCGGTTAAATGAGCAGAGTTTCTTCGATGTAATGATGCTCCCTATTTAGTCGTGGTGAATACGAGTGCAGATTCCCTGTTTGATGGATAGTTTCTTCTTGAGTTGCCCAGGGATCTCCTTATACATCTGTCATATTGGTTATCTTCCATAAAATGCCCAAGATCACTGAAAGATCACATGATAAAAATATTAATTGACAATGAGACTATGTTTATGCAACGTTTTTATTTCATCCTTCGGTGAAGTCTTAATAGAATACTTTTAGAAATCGTCTATATTATTAGTGTTCAATTGTGTAGATGATAACATCCATAAACAATGATATTCATTCTGTTCACATTTATAAATCCATAGAATTCTTCTTGACGCGTACAGAAGGATCTAGTTGAATTCAAGTCGATGCTATACAAGTACAGACAAGTAATAATTATGCTACATTTTGAATTATCTTTAAGTTTCTTTTGTACAAGAACGTTCTGAAGGATATCCATATGAAGTCTGGATGGAAGAGTATATAAATAATTGTAAGATCTAGGTCAAAATAAAAATTATACTGTGAATGAAGATGGAAGTGAAGGAAAAGAAGAACGTCTACATTTACTTCGATTTCGTTCTACTATGATTTCCAGAATGGCATCTTATAGTTTACTTTTAATTTTTAATCAGCTGTTCGTGAGTAAAGTCTTGCTTTTAGATATGATTATAACGGGAACAAAATGAAGTAAGATAAGAATAGCTATAGTTGCGGAAACACGACGAATCATATGGCAATCGTCAACAACTTTACATGAGATGCATTGTTTTCTAAGGAATCATCGTGAAAATCTGAAACTATTATATGACTCGAAAGCTGTGAATTTGTTCAGATTCTCAAGAAATAGAGAAACATTTGAAATAAGAAAAACAGATACTATCGTACTCCAAATAGAAGCACGCAGTTCAAGTTTTCGCAATGATGCTTGCATGCAATTGGATCTCTAATTCGCTTGAATCTAATAATATATATGATGTTCCAGGACATTTCTATAAATAGATTCCACACTCTTACTCTTCATTGTCTCCTTTACGATTTCAGAAGTCAATGAAAATACATTCTCTGGAGTGACTAATCTTAACCGATACACGATAGAAGAAATGGTTGAGCAATATTTGGTTGAGACTTCATTATTTTTTTGCTAAAATATTCATCGACTAGTTCTGCAAAACTTCATGCCAGCTTCTGAGGGAACATGAGTTTTTCTTATCAACCGCTTTCGTCGTCATCGAAAGCCTTAATAATCTTTGAATGTATCTGAAAGATGTTCGCAACGAATTCTTTATGGAAGATTCCGACTGAAAAAATATCAGGGATTCGTGTCTCTAAAGAAAAGTATCATATGGATAAACTCGATGTAATTGTTCATTGCTATTTAATCCATTCAATTTTGTTTATGCTAATAACACTCTTATTGAAAGTATATGATTGAGTCGGATATTTTTGAATTTTCAAAATACGAGTTTATTCAAACCTAAATAAGACTTATCTCTCATATTGAGTGATAATCATACGTGAATTCATTCATTCTTAATCACAAAAGTCAACGAATTTGAAAATAAAACTAATCGAATAACATTGCAAACTATTTAAAAACGTCATCTTTCATACGAAAATCTTTAGTAACTAATTTGTTTTTGTCACTTATCATAGAAGAATTGATTTTACCGATTTTATCAATAAATATTTTTCATTCCATCGATTTATCCTACTATCTTTTTGCATTTTCTACAAATTATTTTAAGTGTTCAAGCACTAGAAAAAAATTAAACGTATGCCATGATCAGTAAAAACATTCATTTCCTGTGTCGAACTTAAATGTCACTTTTTTAGAATATTCTAACGCTTGGTTGATTCATGATTTCTACATCGCTAACATTAGATTTAACGGTAATGTAGAAAAGTAATTGTTATAAAAAAATTGCAAAATACTTTTCTCTTTATTTCATCAGTCATGAAATATCCGTTTTCATAGTTGAGAAAGTAAAAATATTCTAAATTTCTATCAAAATTAACAGAATTCAAATGCCAACAAGTAGTGAAAGTCTTACTCGAATGAAACCATTACGAATATTTCTGTATAAAAATGTAAGTAAAACTAATATGAACTTTAAAATGAAGCTAGCATCATTGTTCTAGTGGTGTATTTAGGAAATCATGGATGAAAGGTTAGATTCTTATCGGTTTCGAAAAAGAAACACTCGATGATAGTTATAATAGTTTTCTACAATGTTGAATTTTCTAGCGTCTAGAGAGTAATAGAAAACAATTAATAATATGTATATATGAATAGAATACATCACAATATTCAAATCATAGTTATTCTTTCAACTATTTTTATATAGAATTGAGAAAGCATCAACTACTTTTTGATAATTCCAAACAATAGTTGTCTCAATAACTAATTAAATGCAACCACTAAGATCGATATCTAAATAAATGTGCATGAAATTAATCGTACGATATTACATTAAAGTTGACTAAATGATCTTCATACTCTATGGATTGATACTAGCTGGTATTGCTATAACATTACCATGGAGGGTAATCGTTGACTATAGAATAAAAGAGATTTTTTTGTGAGGACAAAGTTGGTAATGTCGATAAAATTGAATCTTTAACTGATATCCCAAAATTGTATCAAACTATATGCAAGCGTAACTCCCTCAACATTAAAAAATCATGCTTGAATTTCTCTAAAAGCTATATTTTAAATAAGCTTCTTCTTCTTCTTCTTAGGGAAAAATTGATATCTTTCTATTGCTGAATTCTTCTGCTTTCTGTGTGTGTCATTCAATGAACTAGTTCCCATAGCGCTACGGCATAGGCAAAGTAGACGATCAGAAAAATTTCAAGGAAATCATGCAACATATCCTGTCACTGAAGTATGGGATGATGTCTGCCATAGTCTAAAACTAGATATCACCATTAGGTTTTCTATAAAAAAAAAATAGTCGAACGTTCACACAATGATCTATCTAAATACTTACAGAAAACGGGCACTGCACCAACGCCAACTATTGAAATCGTAAGAAACAATCAATTTGATTCATTTCGAAATCAATCACCACCTAGTCCAGCACGAACTACTCCAAGAGATATTTATACTTCGCCAGATCAGCTCAGAGAAGTACCTAGCAACAATAGGTATACTATGTATTTTGCCTTAAAAATGATTACATGCATATTAGTTTATTATCAGATACAAAAAATATGTGTTCCCAATATTGCTTCTACTACTTCTATTGTTTACAATCGGTGCATTTGCTATGCTGATTGGTACTCTCGTAATATTAACTAAAACCGATACAACAAGTAAGTACATTAATATGGAAACTCATACAACGTACAAAAATTTTAGGATCTATTATTTTTATGACTATATTCAAGTTAATTTTCCACAACTGTAACTACGAAGACGTCGATATAATTGCAATGAGCTTTTAATGCTATTTATATCACTAATTGTGTTTCACAAAACACAGATATGAGAAATATTAAAAAATTTTCATTGAGAAAATTAATCATATAATTTTTCTACATTGCAATTTATTATTCCTAGCAACTACGACAACTACAACTACCACTACAACAACAACGACGACGACAACAACTACCACTACAACGACAACAACAACGACGACGACAACCACAGCAACGACTACAACTACCAGTAAGAGATCGATTGCGTTTTAATGCATAGATTTTTTAAGCGTTTTTTTTTGTTTATTTTCTAGCTACGACAGGTACGGTAATTCTAGTTTGTTATCATGAAAAGACAACATTTTTGCCACACATTTATATGAATAGATGGCACCTATGAAAAAGAATATATTGTCTCATCTTACAAAAAAAAAGAAACTTGTTTTTTCTTCGAAGACAGATGAAATGCATTAGATTACTTAAAAAAACTCTTATTTCAGATAGTTCCAGGCGATGCTCTGATCGGGTTAAAAAGATTTGAAAAACTTCAAGAACAATTGAATGTATCAAAAAATAATGAATACTAATAGTACCGTTGTCTATTGGTGTTGAATTCTTTTCATGTTAATCAACATTTATTCAAGAAGAATAGTTTTTAATTGTGGAGAAAAAACAAGTTTTTTCTTTCAAATATCGAAGAATGCCATAATTACTGCTTGTTATATTAAAAGACTTTGACAATGAGAACATCAGATGTGAAATGAAACATACATATGTGATTCTCGAAATTAATGAAATGAATTTTTTACTTGTAAGCACCGTGCTCAGAAGAATATTACTTTTTTGAAAGTATGATTTGATGCTTGATATTGCTCTTATGTGAGTTGTATTAAATAATACCCAAAGTAGTAGGTATATTGATTGCCAATTCATTGATTTGTATTGATCAAAAAAACGATGTAGATCTGACTTTCTAAATCGATTTTGAATATAAACACTGTTTTAAATAAATCTATCTAGCTAAATGTGTTTCACCCTATGTGCAATCATCCTCTGGCAATTGTATCAATGTATTAATCGATGTTGATAATTGTGGTAAACTTAATAACGTATGTCCATCGAGTTATGCGAGCTGTTCCGCCGGCTTATGCAGCAATCTATCGAGTATCATAATAAGTAATGGGACATTTATTTGGGCTGCTTCTGTCAATGGATCGATCGATGATCAATATTTTACAATAGCTGTACCATTTAATATTACTCTTTATAATACAACGACTACTTCAATGTCAGTAACAACTAATGGCGTATGTTTTATTCTGATGAGAGCAACACTTCTAGACAATTTAAAGTTTATGCTTAACAGGTGATATGTCTTGGAAGTTGTGCTACTACGTTCACCGAAACTGCATTACCTGCCAGTACATTTCCTGGTGCAACAGCTTTTCCATTATGGGATGATCTATATTTTTATGCAAATACATCGCAGGGCATATACTATGATGTTCAAGGTAATGCTCCCAATCGAACGTTCATCGTTGAATATTACTGTAGCCATTACTTACAATCTACTGATTACTATCATTTTCAAGTGTTATTCTTTGAAAATATGACTGGCATAGTTGAATTCATCTATTATGAAGATGCTGATGGAGGTTCTTCATCAACTATTGGCGTTCAAAGTAATACAGTCGAACAAAACAAAATTCATTTATTAATTATTTTGATGTTCTAGGTTCGAGTAGTGGTTCATACGTACAATATTCTTTTGATCAAGCGAATTCAGTCGTAAAGAATAGGGTTCTCATATTTGATACAAACAGTGGAACATACAGTGTTTCAACGATTTGAAGAAAAAATAAAATCAGGATTAGAAAACATTCAAAGTGTGTAACTTATATGACAACGGCAATATGTTTTTAGTGAAATGATGACTCATAAATTTGCATGAATAACTTTATAAAGTACTAAGCATAGAGCATCATTATTGATTTTTGTTCGGGGAAATATGTAACATATGAAATAATTTTGGAAGTTGCTGTAGAATGAAGTTGATTCAGAGAATTGAATTCTTGTTTCTAAATATTAAGACAAAATAAAATGTTTGTTATAAGATTTGTTTTTGTTTCATTTCGTTGATGTTACTATTATTTTTATTGGAATCTATCATCATTGGATACTAATCATAATAGGCTTAGTGGTCAATATAAAAGTATTTATATGGCGAACTCGCAAAAATGTACGAAGAAAATAATGGAAAATTAAAGTGACAACATGTGTGCGATCGTATAGCATTACTGAGACAAAGAATGTGGGTGTCTTACTCATTTTTATTCTTCTCTTTCTTTCTTTCTTTCTTAAGCTATGTAAAATAGTAAAATTGAAAAATCAGCCAACACTCAAATGAATTCAATGTGATCTCCTCAACAAGAATAATCATGCTATTATAGTTTAATCCAGTGTGAAAATTCTTTTTTTGCTATACGATTGATGCATGCTTATTATTTCAGCATTTCATTATGTGCTTGAATGTAGTCAAGTCAAGTCAAGGTAACTATCTTTCTTTCTATTGCAACAGAATGTTTTGTGCTTTTTTCCATAATTATTGGTGTGTTCTGAATTGGAGAAGAGAAAAAAAGAATTAAGTTTTTTATTCTTTCATTTCACGTGTACCTTAAATCAAAACAGGAAGAGAGCGACACTATACTTATAAAGTCAATATTATTTTTAAAAGAGAACACGATACCTACCTGTAAAAGAAGAAGGTATGATTATTATCATGATCGATGAATTTTCATAAAAATCTATGGTTTTGATGTGCGACTCGCACTTCATGTCTTTCAATCAATCGTTACAGAAAAATTTTGAATCGTTAGCAAATGAGTCATTACTTGACCTATTCGAATATTTTACTACGAATGAACTACTTCAATCATTTCTTATTCTCGATTCTCGTTTCGATTCACTTCTTCTGTGCAATTTTTCGTGTTTATAATTTTAGCATGGTATTTTTATTAAACAAGATTTCGATGTCGTTTGTCAACATTATATTCTATCCATAATCGATCAAATGATTTCACTTTGCCTTCATGACAGAGACAATATTATCCTGGACAATTAGATCGATTTTATATTCATGGTTTCACCATTTAACAGTGTATTCGTTTGACATCACTTCCATTAAAAAATATGTCTTGCATTATCATACATGACAGTGCTCACTAATTTATCCATTAAACATTGTAACTTGCCAAGTGAGAATGCAGAAACTCTTCTCTTCTTGAACGCTATCTGGAGTCTATCGAAATCTTTCACATTGCTGCATGAGCGACATTTTTGATTTTCCGAAATCTACTCATTTTTTTTGGAACATCGAAAGTGACTTCATTATCCCTACGTCATTTATCTCTTTTGAACGGTGAGAAGGCTTCATCTAATATAAACTATGTTCTCGAACATTTACCGAATCTTTAGTATTTCTCTACATCGATTAATCGTTATTCTGTGAATTATGTTTATCATCTTCCCTTCTGTCACTTATTACACTAAAACTGTCATGGATAAGTGAAAAAATTCTAATGAACTTAATGCGATGGACGCCCAATCAACACCGATTGAAGTATGATCTATATTTTCTATTTGGTCACGAATGGGAGAATATTATCGTTCATTATTTACCGAAGCTAGCATTCTTAGACTTCCAGTTGGAATCTAGTTTTTACCGAGATGAATATATCGAAGCACAAGTTACGCAAAGACTTGACTCTATTCGAATTCGATTTTGGCTTGAAGATCACTGTTCGCTTGTTCAATGTAATTAGTGTTCAGAAAACTTAACAGCTTACTTCTATACTCTTCTATATACTTTCGATAGTTTGGATCTAGATTTTCACATTAATTCGCAATCAACTTATCCTTGTAGACTGCTGGTTCAATGATCCTATGATTATGTACATCAGTTGAATAGTACATGTTTCAATGTCCATTGGCCACCACAATTGAATATTATATTTTGCAACCTTGTAAAACTTTTGATTGGATTTCCAATCAGTGATAATTTCTGTATGTTAGTTCCGAAGTTCGAACAATTGATTTCATTTGAAATATTTTCATATCAGGACGATGACCAGTGCAAAAGTTAACTTCAGGCATTAATTGATAGTGCACATCATCTCTTAAAATTAGCAACTGAAGATCTACACAGTCGCTGACCTCTTGAAATATTTCCATTTGATCTACATCATTCGTCAATATCTTATCTCTAGGATTTTGCCGTCAATTCTGCAATAATGAACAGTCTTTAGCACTAAGTCGCTCATCACTTGGCATTCAATGTGAAGTGCTTAGTATCGGTTTGACGAATCGAACATGTATTGTTGATCTGATTAATAATATGAGTAAACTTTGAGTTTTAAATGTACAATGTCAACAGATAAAAGTGAATAGTTTGCCATTCGATTGATCTCATGCTGAACACGACCATTGATGGAGAAGAGAGAAATTTCTTGGATGGCTACAAAAGCACCTGTCACCTTAATATTCGTTTCCAACGTGTGAATGGAACGGTGCCATTCGATTGTGGACTGATTGAGAGATATATAGATTTGTATAAAAATTTAGCAGTACAATTTTTTAAATAAGGAAAGAATTATACAAAATAGTAATTATATATTGTATGAAATGTTTTAAGTAATTTCTAGGAAAGAAAAACTGTCTGAAGAATTATATAGCGATGTTCGCATATTTACATGTTGGATTGATCGATATAATGTCGATATAGAAAACTACGAAAGAGAATCTACACATATTCACATTTGAATAAAAGAAATTTTTGTATCACAAAATGGTGAAAATTTCTATTCTTCAAGTATGCACGTAATTATTAGTGATCATTGCAATACTCATGGCTAATACCTTGTCAAGAAACATTTCACTGTAGTTAAAGTAAAAATAAGCGTAGTAACGCTTCGAACAGAAAAACTTTTTGAACATTTAAACATTCAAATGTATGCGAAAGTAAACCATTGTACAGATTTACTTTGAAGAACTTGGAATATTCTGTTGCATCCATGTCCATGTTGCTCAAAACACATTCAAGTGATGGAAAACAAGTGATTTTAAGTCCTATGCAGCATTCATCCAAAATTTCATCTAATAAGTTCTGCTTGACTCCAAAGAAACTATTATTGTTAGCAAACCAGGGTGGAAACCTAACTATATGAACACCTATTTCATCGAAAAAGGCTAGGATCTAAAGAACTAGTTGAATCGTTTCGATCATCTTAAACAATATTCTGCTAAACAACTTATTTGCGACTGGCTGAGTCTGCACAAGCTGAACATCCCTTCCAAGGGCCATGAGAATAATTTCAATAAAATCCACTACAAGAGTTTAAATGCAAAAACAAATATGACTTTGATGATTATACACAGACGAAACTATAATTTTCAAGTAACTCTTACGTCGTATCGAACAGTGGATCTTTCGCGACTTAGCATGTTTTTTTTATTCATATAAATAACGTGTGGTTTTGGAATTTTTAAAAGATATTGCAAAGTATAGAGTATCGAGGTATATGATGAAACCAGCCCGTAAACTTGAAACTATTCAATTAACACAAGACATTATTATCAAGAGAATATTTCTTGTATGGCATATTAGGCTTCATGTTAAAATCGAAACAAGAGAATTCCAATTTGAATTTCCGCTCACAATTAGCTACCTGATAAATTATTTAAATTGCCCTGAACCGTTCAGTAACTACTGTTGTTTACTTCTGGAAATGAAGTATATTGAAGAGAAACTGAATTTTGTGAGGTTTTCTTTTGCAAAATGTTTGCTAATTTTTTTTCTACATCCCATATCTTAACGACACTTCATTTGTTTTGACTGAAATTTTTAAAAAATTTTGATGATCAAATAAACTACTTTAGAGTGAAATATTAAATGTAAATTATTCTCTTCCAGATTGTTACAAAGTGCAATATTTCGGATGAAAAACATTGGACAACTCTAGAAGAATAACATAATAGTTCGTCTTGATGATTGTATGAGCATATTGATGATTCATGAGCTCTATTTTTATGGTAGTCTCCCGCCTGTTACAGGAAAATTCCCTTTTCGACTGTTTGACTGATTGTATGTAAATATTTTAATATTCAATTATTTAGGCTGAACAGTAAACAATGATCGTTTTTTTTCATCAAATAAATTAAAATCGTTGGTCATTTTCGTTACACAAAGTATGAAGGTGTTCATGGAACTATCTATTTGAAATGAGAAGATCTTTCGTCTCCTGAGTATGGAAATTAATCGACAGGAAGCACTCGATGCAACAAGATAGCACATAATGATTATTCCGATCAAAATAGACTTGAAAAGACATATTTTAGACTCATCGTAACAACGTTGTAAAGTATTTATAGATTAGAATGAATATTACTTTTTTGGAAGTTCATTAAATATTATACCATTCACAACAATCATTATGCAATAAACGAAATAATCAATATCCAACTGTTCCACTTGCAATTAACAGTGTTAAACTCATAAGAATATGGAGAAAACATTTCATTAGTCAACAGTTTGTTCTACGAGATACAATAATACTTTTCCATATTTGACACAGTAAAATGACTTCAACACTTATTTAATGGAACATTCAACTTCTGGGCTATAGATCTTATTTATCCATTTGCTATGAACTATTGAGGAAAAAACTATTTATCAATCGAAACGTAAGAATATATTTCGCCCGTAAAACCTAATTTTATAAGAATTCATTCAAAAATTTATGCAAAAAAATTCGTTTAGAAAAACCTAAGCGCTTGTTTTTGTTCTGGTATTTCATTAGTATGAATCAAAAAATCTAGTGAACTGTTTCTTCAGTAAAATAGCTTTGATGGTTCAATTTGTTTTCATTTGATCTGTTCGATAAGAGATAATCATATCATGGTATAAATTATATAAAAATGTATATCAGAAAATTGAAAAATATACTATAAATGAGAATTTCATGACAAATACAAACTTGATCAATAGTTTTATGAATTATTAAAGATGAATGTCAACAGTTTCCGCCAATGAGATTTGATCTAAAACCAGATTATCTACACTGTAAGTCGGCATTGTACAATCAATGAAGAATGCTAAAAGAATAAAGGAATTTTTTGTTTCAAATCAAACTTCTTCTTCGTGGATTGTTTGTTATACAATTTTAAATGTTTTGAATGCTACAGAGAAAATATGATGGGTTTATGTTAATATAATAAGATGTATTTTGATACGTAAGAAGGAATCTCGAAGTTTCATTACTTTAAGTTAAACTTTTCCGAAGTACAAAGAAGCCGTGTAAATTCGATAAAGATAAATGAAAGTTTCTCATGATTGATCAATGTAGCTTTGCTGCTCTTTCCTCACGGAATACTTCCTCTAATCATAAGAAAATATTTACATTATTTTATCCTTTCGTATGCTTAAAAAATGTATGGTTATGAATTCTTGAATGATGAACTTCGATGAAAAATAGATCAGTAAATCCTAACTGTATGATGCGTAATTAGTTCCTTCATACATACCTTGGCTGTCAACCTCGGCAGAGATATTCGCTTGAGATGAATTAGAAGATGTTTCAGTTAACGTATCATCTTCATTTATATCATGCCCAGCTAGTCGAAGAAATATTTGTTCAAGTGTTGTTTGTGTTACTGAATAATTTTCAATAATAGTTTGCTCTTTTTTTTCATTGAGTATTTCGAAGACAAGAGATAAATTCGATAAAGTTGTAGTACTTTCTGTAGTCAATGATGGGGTTGATGGTGATGACGAGGATGGTGATAATGATGATGATGATAGTGATGACGATGAAAAGGGTACATTGCAGAATAGAACACCATTCTGTTCATCTATTCAATTAATCAAATATGAACAAAAAAAAAGAAATACCTATAATATGATTGTACCTTCTATTTCAATACCGGGTAAACTTTTAGCGAGTTCTGCTCGGAAATCTTTTATCCTATCATCAGATACTTTGATTTGCACTGCATAACCTTTACCGAAACGATTCTTCAAATGCTGAAGGTTACCAAGACATACGAATTGACCCGATTTCATGATACCAATTTCTAGAAAAGAGAAGAAGAGCACGATAGTTGAATATAGGTATGAAAGAACTTACTTGTGCAAAGAGCTTCACATTCTTCCATGCTTAAAATTCAAACAAATAATGTAAATAAATGATTTATTTATCATCAAATTGTCTACCTGTGACTTGTCATGATTATTGTCAAACCAGCATCACGAGCAGCTCGAATTACAGCCCATAGTTTACGTTTTGCACCTGCATCCAAACCCTACCCTCCATCAAAATACAATCTTTCTTTAAACGCAAGACTAACAATGTCCATACTTCTACTGTTTAATACTGCTGTGAAACAGTTATGATATCAAAATTCACAGGAAAGAAAAAACATTATAAGCAGTTGCGTACATCTTGAAAACTGTGTTAGAAAAGCTATGGTCTGACCATCAAGAGAAACCGTCAGATGGAAGAATTTCTAGATCGCATCTTGTTGAAAACATCAGCTTGGAATGTCAACTTCATGGTATTTAAATTATAAGGTCAGAAAAAATTTCATTCTGTTCTATTTGTTTAGAGTGGCACACGACCAACGATGAATACTTGGATAATAGAAAACGAATTAAATTACAAAACAACGTGAATTGAAAATTTTCAAATGATCAACTTCGAAAAACAAAACATGACATTTTTTTTACATTGAAATTCTATCAATTTGCTTTTCTCGACCAAGTATGAAATGTAAACTATGCATCTTTCGAGGCGAGCAAAAAAAACGACCGAGGACACCCAAGATGGCTAGTCTCAATTGTCCGAACAACTGTATGGTCTTGCCTTGAAGGACTCGTAATGCATCAGAACGGGTCATCTTAACGAAGAACGTTATGCAATCACGCATAGACTACAGTAGAAGATAGTTTTTCTTTATATCTTCGGATGAGAATTGTATTTTATTTCAAATATCAATTCCGAAAATTTTAATACAACAACTAGATTTGAATTATAAAGTTTTAGTTTATTTTCATGTTCCAATCGAAAACTAAAACATAACCATTACAAGACAATAATATATCTTATCGAGATTAGTTTTTATCTTTTTTCCTGTGGGAAAAAGGCTCTAAATGATTGAACTTTATTTATATAGTTGCACATTTCCGGGCAAACGGTTTTTGTTCTTATGGCAATTTTAAAATTTTCTACATAAACCGAGTTCAAGAATATTAGAATATATATTGAAATATAGGAGTTGTTCCCCTGGTTATATGGTTCAGTGGATTCATCGAAGGGTACACAGTCTATAAACGCGCACATATACGTATTCCAATTCAACCTTCTACCTTGTATTTCTATTATCTAGACTCAGCATGGACAAGGTCAATGTAAAGTACAATCTTTTAACTACGTAGTTACGGACACTTTTCCTTTTTTCGTTTTCAATCTACAAGATAGCGTCGTCTGGACTGTATGAAATATCCGGACTTGTCCCCAAAAACGTTACGTTACACCATATCAAATAAAATGATGCTAGTCATCGAATTAGTGAAAACACTGACCCGAGACTCAGAGCGATTTCAGACTACTCCTGCACTAGGACTCGTGGAGAAAAATACTACACCGGTCTTAATGACTAGTCTTTTTCTTCGCCGTTTTTCTCGCCTAGGTTTTTGTGTTCCCATTTTCTTCTTACCGTAGTTGGTTCATCCAAAAAGATCACCGATGGATTTGCCATGAATGCTACTGCAGCACTGAGTTTTCGTTTGTTACCACCACTAAACATTTTTCTCAATTATATGAAATGATGTTTTCAGTGATGCAATAATCACCTCAGATTTTGCACTTCTCGCTGTTGGTATGATTCGAGACCGAACAAGTCTATCATTTCTTTGGAAATAATTGGAATTTCTAACGTTGATAAACCTTTCAATCTATGAATGGAAAGAAACAGTTTATTATATTCGTTGAAAGATTATAGATTGTTCTGACTTCCCACAACCATCAAACGTGCCAATAGAACAAAAATAAAACGAATCGTATCGTATGTGATTTATTATTCACACAAAAGAAAAATTGTCGTGTCACAATGTTTATATTGATTCAAGAATTGTATCAATTTTCATAGAAGTGTAAGAAGTGTTTTGTTTTCAGTTAGATTTTCTTGTGACACTTACTAATATGCATTGTATATTTAATTCGTTCTATCAATAATAAGTATGAATGTTTATACTCGATAATCAACATGTTTTGAATCGTTTCAGCACATGTTCGTATTCACATTGAAGTAGCAGAAACGCTCAGAACTGAAATTTGTCAAACAAACGAACTTAGACGTAAAATATTCTTAAAATGGATTCTAGAAAAGAAGAATCATTTCGATTTAATTCCCTTGCTGATAAAGAATAATTAAGATTTCAAATTCTTTTAAAAAACTGAGCTTTTTCACGAGTACGGACCATTTGAAAATATATCTTATTGTAATCAAGAAAACGAAGTACTTCTTGCCACAGTATTACGTTTAACATTCGTTCTTTCTTTCTTTTAACAATCAAATTTTACTGTATAAATTGTTGATTTCAAACCTTGCAAAAAATCCTAATGTTTCATAAACATTTAAATCTTCGATAAGCCAATCGAATTGTGGACAAAAGCCAACGTCGATGTCTCGATGCTTGATAAAATTAAATAAGAATGAAATAAGTAAAGCTAAAAAATATACTTTTCCAAATTACCATTCGATTGATATTTTTTCCATGAATGATTATTTCACCTGCACTAGGTTGAATATCGTTGATCAACATACGAAATGTAGTTGTTTTGCCAGCTCCATTAGCACCTGAAATAAGGTAAGCGAACAAAATCGATCAGTTTCATCCACCGAACATCAAACAAAATCATTAATTTTCCATACCCAAAAGACCAAAACATGACTGCTTTGGAACATAGAAATTCAAATGATCAACTGCCGTGAAGTAAGGCGAAAAAAATGATTTTGCTTTTCGTTTCTTGAATTTTTGAATGAGATCTCGAACGAGTACAACAGTCGATGTCAATAATTCTCCATGATTGTGAATCATTTGACGCTCATTTCGAACATCTTGATCGAGTTTCTACAATTAAATAGCAGAAAAAAAAACTTATTTGCATACCTATTTCACATAAACTATTGTAAAAACATTATTATTCATACAGAATCATCCCATTCGAGTGCTCCTGTTGATTCATTGCTATGTATGCGATTTCCCTTCTTATAAGCATGCTTGTGTCCGTACGAATTAAAACAACAACACACGATTCGTTTGATCTTGACACGATTCTCTATACACGCCAATATAGTCCACCAAAATATAATTTGTACAGCAAATATAATTGATCGAAGTCCGAGACCAGGATCATTCAATGAAATCCATGGTGCATCAGAAGAATAATCAGTAATCATTATAGAATTAATGGCTTTCACACATTTCGAATCTGAGCGTAGACGAATATTGAATAAAGCTTGTTTTAAGTTGATTGTTGGAAATAAACCGGCTAGAATCCAACGAAGAATCATCATAACTTGTGCAGTTTTACCCATGCTAGTAGGACTCGCTGATGATGAAGCTTGTGAAAATACAGCAACAAAACCGAGTACCATATCAATAAAACATGCAATCACGTTTATAATCAAAAACATGATAAAACCAACTAATTCAGATTGCGAAATGAATGAATAAGAATACACTAATGGTAATGAAGCCAGTGAATACAAGAGGAACATTAGAAAAAAGTACCCCGTCTGTTCGGCACCAGTATAAATCTTTACTTCGACGTCTGGATCTGAATTAGCCACAGCTCCGATCTGTAACGACATTTTTTTTTTAAATTTCAAAAAAGGTTCCTGAACATGTGGCAAATGAATTTTTTCAAGTGATCTAACTTTACAACATATTGCAGATGCTGTTCACATGTGTGATATGATAATTAACAATTGTATTAGAAAGAAAATAAATTCGATCTTTTTCTCTTTAACTTTCCGTTGTATCTGTTCTATTCATAACTTTACGAATGATAATATATTTATTAGTTCTTAACATTGGAACAAAGGAATTTTCAAGCATCACTTCTGTTGTCAAGTGCAGTACTAGCAGGTATTGATATCGAAACTTTGAATTTAGTATTGATTTTTCTAATATTAAAGATACCTTCTACTTGATCTATAGTCGGCTCTCAAGCTTCCGAAGAGCAAGTATAGCTTGTGATTAATATTTAATGCAGTAACTATGCATCATAATGGAAAGTATTCTCTAGATTTTCGAAATGAGAAACATCTAGAGTTTCTATGAAAGTTCTATTCGTTCGAAAATTGTCTGGTATTTTATTTTAGTAAAATTTCTTAAACAGAACTTTGTGAGGCAGCCTATTTCATGATCAAAATGACATCAAAGTTCATTCAAATAATTTCCATGAAATATTTTTAGAGAATTCTTTGTTTGCATACAAAAGGGATAAATGTTTTTTTAATTTCTAGACACAAAAATTGTTCTTCTTACCTTTACAGTAAGGGTTAAAAGTCCCGCCAGAATCAAACATAGTATCCAATCGTAGAGAAAATTGGAAAACCAATACAGTTTCTTCGATGTATTCGTTAATAATTGTAAATCTTTGGAATGATTTATACGTTCACGAATAACATTCAATGCAAGAATACTAATAAATATGGCACCTATGATACTATTAATAAAATTCAATAGTGATAAGGGTATTGTATCAAAGCAATAGATTCTGTCGAAAAATATTGCACGGCCGGTGGCATTTTCCGAATATGTTATGATCGGTTTATTAATTGTTTGAATACTTTTCAATGATGAATTTGCATAATATTGAAAAAGACATGTTGTTGCAACGCCAAGACCTGTTGCGATTGCATGATAATTTACCGTTGAAAAGAAAACATCGAATGTAATCGATGTAGATTGTTCAGAAATTAAAAATCCCATTTGATATTTGTTCACATAGATATCATATGAAACATTGGCTTGTGTTTGAACATATTCGGTTAGATTCGTTGTTGTTACATCTTCAATAATTGAACCCATATTTGTTAAATATGTTTGCAAGTATCCTTTCAGTTTATTATCAATTTCATTGGAATGAATGACTGTTGTCTGTGTACCATATATCGATGGGATAAGTGTAACTTGTGCATCTTTGACACGTTCATTTTGTAATAATGATGCTTGAATTTCTTGAGGAGACGGCAATACAGAAACAGATAGAATTTCGATTATTAAAGGTCCTAAGAAGAAGCCGAGTAAAACAAAATATTGTCGACGAGAAAGAATCCATCGTTTGAGCATAAATGCACAAAGTCGTAGCCAAGCAAGACAGAAACCAGTCGCATGATCATGCTTACGAACAAATACTAAACGACAATAAATATAGAGTTTATGTCATTGAATCAAGTACTAAGAATATGAATACCGGAATGAGCGAGATTAGATTTTGGTTTTTCCTGATCTTTTTCCCTTTCATTTGCTTCTTGTTCTTCGACCAGTCTAAATAATGAACAGAAAAATTTCAAGCACTCGAAAAATTATTGAACTGATTCAACGTGTATATGGTGGTACAGGCTATTTCAATATTGAAGCAATTCAATTTCAAGTTTTCTTTTAATATTGTCTTCACTGTTCGGATAATTTCCATTTTCAACTCGCTTCGATATTACACATATGACTTCCTATGCTTCTAGTCGAGTTTTATTTTAACTTGAAACACAATGATTAACGTCTGAAAACTTCGGCTTAGAAACTATGTAGGGCTTTCCACTTGAATCTTTTAGAAAAATTACGATTGATCTCTATAAAACTGCTGGCTTAATGTCAATTCCGAGTCACTCGTTTTTCTGTGGTGCCTTTACCGTTATACATCAATTACTTACTACGTGACTCATAAATAATTTCAGATAGTAAATTCTTATGATGCTATAATAGTTTTTATGATAACGACTCATATAGTCTAAAACGAAACAGTAACTTAACTTGCATAATCTATTCCCTAGAGTGAAAGGGTAGGATCGAGAAATGAAAATTCTCTTATTTTCCTAGTCTCTCTATCTGTAACATGTGATATCAATGACCATAATGATTTTACCAAATGTTACAGACAGACAGATACCGGTGAATCTCTATTCGTTCCACTTTGCGAGAAGAACGTATCTAAAAAAAACATAGTCAAAAATATGATTAAGATCGATTTTTCTCTTTTTGTTTTTAGATGGGTAGATGCTCATATGCTTTAGCTGTCTAAATAATCCGGCAGTCTAGTGTGTGGTGAGTCGATTTCGATTCAAACTACGTGTGATATTAAGCCTCTGTATCTTTGGCTACTACAAGATGAAATCTATATCAGAATAAATTATTATGAATGATGGTATTATAATCAAGTGGTTAGTTAAGTCATCTATATTTTGACTAGTCTGAATTTTCATTAGACTCCATATAATATTTTGAAACACAAACAAGTAAAGAGACTTGCATTTTGTTTCTCTGAATTCTTGAAAGATTTCTCTAGAAGATGTTCTAGCGGACAAAAAATTTGTCAGAAACCTGTACAACTAGGTCAATAATCATTAGTTTTATTCCATTCTAATATCAAATACGTACTTTAAAAATACTTCTTCTACTGTTGTCATTGATAAACCATAACCGTTAATACCAATGTTTGAGCCTTCCTCGTCGAGAGCTTTGATCAATCGACCAATTCTATGTGATGCACCACGTTTGATACCAAAAACTAATTCTGATGCGGATTGTCTCTCTAAGACTGCAGTTTCCTCATGCTCTTGAAAGAATTTCATCAAATGTTGAGTATCACAAGTTTGATTCTTATCAATGAAAATTCGATATTCAAAGTCTAAGATACATAAAAAATCAATTGGATTTTGTTTTCGCCATTTATATATATATATATATATCTTTGTAGATTTTTCGAAAAACAAACATGCCTGTTTGTCGTTTGAGAAATTCAGGTGTTCCATTCGCTTGCAATCGACCTTTGGTCATAACAGCTATTCTATCTGAGAGAACATCGGCCTCTTCAAGAAAATGTGTTGTTAAAATGATGCACTTTCCAGCTTCTTTCATTTTCCGTATGATTGTCCATATAAAACGACGATTGTACGGGTCTATGTTGAAAAAGTATTTCGAACGCATTAACATTGTTGCTTAGAGGGATCTTTCTTTTCCACATGTGATCGAAATTCGATCATCGAATAAGTCATAAGTGAAAGTGAGTATGAGAGGAAAAATCCGAAAGAGTATTATTGTTTTGAAAAACTACTTCTTTTGAAAAATGTCCTAATAAACATATACCCTTGAAGAAAGATATTCATGCCTTTTACTATTGCGCCAACGTCTCTACTCTAAAAAAGCATTGATGCTAATAACGCGAATGATCAACTTTTCTTTTCAAACAATACACTAATGCGATTATGATTGTTCAATAAAGCGATCAAAATTCGAAGTATCATCACCACAATCATTGCATTAACGGGAAATTATGCCTTCATTATAAATAGACTTTAGCTACAGAATTAAAATTACAATCTTTTACTGCGATTTTACTGTAAGATTAAAAAGTAATATCAATTAAATCATTATTTCAATGAATCGTTTACTCTCAAATTCACAATCAAAGGTTTATAATATGTAAATTATTTTCACTTGAATCCCATCTATTTCTTTCCTGAACAATTAGATTACAGGTAAACCTAGTATTATAATTTGCTTGGGTTCGTATAAGCTTCTCGATTCTGATGCTTTTTGTGTTTTAAATTTTCTTCCTATTCATCTACTATGATAAAACAAATAGATTTGCAAATTATCATTTTCGATAAGGCATCATAGAACACATTTATCGTTCATCATGGAGCAAATACGCATCTATATCCGATGACTTATTAGGGTACATTAGAAATTCTTTAAAAAAAATATATGTAGTATCGTAATTACCGATGCCGCTAGTTGGTTCATCTAATATCAGTATCTAGAATAGTTTTATTCGTGAAGAACGATGAATTTCTTTTGTAAAGAATTTTCATTTACTTTTGAATCACCAATCAATGAAATACCAATGGATAACCGACGTTTCATACCACCCGATAGATTTTTTGCCCTTGTCTGTTGATGATCGACAAGTCCAATTAAACTGAGAATCTTATTAATAGATTCTTTGGCTTCTTTTGGTCTGATTTGGCGCATCTTTAAGATGATAAATTAATCAAAATTCAATTTAACTTAACATATTTCATGAGTTCATAATTGATTACCTCTGCAATAAGTTGTAAATGTTCTTTAACAGATAATTCGTCGTACAGTATATCTAAAAAGGATTCGCTTTAATTCATAAAAGTTGTCATGAGCAATAATGGATTTATTTACCATATTGTGGACAGAAACCAATAATTTTTCGAATCTCTTGAATATGCATTTTACCGTCCAATCCATCAACAAGGATAGAACCAGATGTTGGTCCCATCATGCCTAGACAGAAATTTAACAATAGTTTATAAGCTACCTTACAATCCTTTCGTTTGAGATAATCAATCTAGTGTTATCCATCGACTCATCATTGAATTGCTTTATCATTAAGTTATATTGAAAAAGGCAACTTGAGAAGAGATGATCTGAATTAGTTTAACTAAAGCTATTGAGAAGTCTTAATAAGCGATACGTTCGTTTTTCGAAACACTAAGTGAAATCTTCAACACAATTACTCTGTGGATATTGAGAAAAATAGAGCAAAAATAAGATTTTAAAAAACTTTAGATAATGTATATTCGACTAGAAAAGTAAACTATAGTTTATTCCAATACTGAATCAATCCCATTTGAACTACTCTAGATCTTAAGGATGGATAGAGTTTTCGAGAAAATCACAATGGCTTGCAACTAGCGAAGTATGTCCATGAGTTTTTCGACGGTGATAGCTTGTAAAATTTCAAAGCTCAACAATGCGTTCAAAAATAGAAAATATATTCATTTCGATATCTGAGTATTAATGCATTTTCAAAAATCATATAAAACAACTGTTTTACATCTTGATTTAACACTCACAATAAATGCATACAAAAACATGATGAGAAATAAGCTGGACAAGAAGCATTCGACAAGTGTCAGTGGAGGCGGTGACGACGGCTCCTGTTTTCGATAATTTTAGTTAGTGCCAGTGATAGCTCGATTGTATGTGCTGTAATTCAACAGTGGTGTCACAACCGCTTGGCTTATACCTCTACTTACAACACGCATTCATAGAGAGTAGCAATACAGTAACTAGTATCTACAGATCTTGTTATACCACATTCTTGAGACACTAAATCCTATCTCCTACATTTTATCAAAGATCAATATCTTCGAAGATGCAAGATAAAATTTTTTGTAAAGAAATTCATACCAACGAGAATAAATGTAGTGGTTGTTTTACCAGCTCCATTATGTCCCAACAACGAAAATACTTCACCATCGTAAAAATCAAGTGATAAACTCTTAACAGCATTCAGTTTGCCAAATTTCTAAATATTAATCGTTTAAAAAATAACGATAAGACATAAATCGTAATTTTCTTATCACAAATCATACTTTTGTCATATTGTTTATACTTAAAACAGGTGATTTTGTATTAGAAATCGAACTCGATTGTATCCAATGATTATTTTCAATAGACAAATCATCTGTAACTTCCCTTTTGTTACTATTCATTCGCTTAATTGAAGACATTTTTCTTGACTTCCAATAGTCGCTTTTGAATAGAAAGTACCACGGTTGTGCTATTCCGAATTCACCTGGATTGATACATTCCACATAAATAGCCAATATCATAAAGATAAGTGAGTAGACAAGCATCAGTAGGAGACAAATGCCAATGTATAGTGGATACGTGAACAGATTCGAATAGAGTTGAGAGAACGTTGTCGTCACTCCAACTGAAGAAGAAAACAATAGAATTCATAGCCGTACAATGGCATACACGTTTCATTTGTTTCGACAAGACATGAGTTTATTTGATCTTTCATATATCTTTTCAATGTGAAACACTGTAAAAAAAAACTTCTCGTACTGGATTCAATGTGAAAATTAGTTTTGTGCATATTCTTAAATTCTCGAGGTGACAAATGATATAGATTGATGATCAATGTTTCTCATAATAACCGACTATTTTTCATCAACTTGCCTGTAAATTTTAAAATCATAAGAACATCTGAATGAGTTATCTCATGCTCATAATAGTTAAATGAATATATTTACACACTGACTGGCATGACTGCGTTTTCTACAGCATGGTATAATATCATAATTGTGCTATCATTTCTCTTATTTTAGAATTTGATAAAAGCATAAGTCGACTCGATCCCTGCTAGCACAGAATGCAGAATGATATTGAACGAAAATAAAACAATGATTTCTAAGCTAATAATTTTTACGTACTCGATTTCCGTTCATATTGCAGCATAACTTCAATACAATACATGAGACCAATATTTGGAAAAAGGCTCATTAAATAGATAACACCGACCGGTACATTTGCATAGAAATCAATGAATGTAAAAAACCATAGAATAAAGCCAAGCATTTTTGCCAACACAGCTGAATGAAATGAGAAGATTTTCATTATCAATCAATTTTTAAAAAAGGATTTTTCAACCAAAAGGTAGAATTATGTTCTATACTTATGCTAGTGTTATTCAAGAATAGATAATATTTCAGATGAAGTATACTAAACAACTTAAATAAATTTCAAACTTGTTATTGTTATCATCGAAAAGAAAAAGGGATTTCTTTTTACAAACGTAAAAATGAACCTATATAAAAAGGATGGACACTCATATCTATATTCATTATGAGCCAATGTTCTCCATGATACTTCAACTGTAGTAATCACACATTCATAAATAAGTAAAGAGAACATTCACTGAATCTTTTACTTTTCAGTAAGTAACTGAAAAGTTTTATTAGTAACAGTTAAATCGAACTTAGAACTTACGACGCGTAAAAAATTGACTGAAGAATACGGTAAATGCTGAAACTTGAATCGAGTAAACAAAGAGAACAGTCCAAACCAGTGTCCAATGTGTATTGTTAAATACGGATTTGCTTATACTACTCGATTGCATCTGTGAACTCGGTAAAGTCAACATACTAAGACCAGTAATAATACAAGTCAATAAAAAATATATACACATCGATCGGCTAAACCATACTAAATTGTTTACCCAAGTGCGCAGACCGTAGATACGTAAATACTCCTGAAGAAAATATTGAACACTATATATATATTAATTCTAGACCGCAAAGAATAGCGAATATTTTTGTTTTACTTACTTTTGTTTTATTTTCACGTTCTTCAACAATATAACCAACTGTGATGATAAATGTTATTGAATAAATAAATGCAATAAAGATTGAAGTAAAAAAACTATAAACTGTATAGAGTTGATCGGCATCGGTAGTTGAACAACCAAAATGATTCAAGAGTACCTAACACAAAAGTCATCGTCTTTCATGTATCAAGAACAATTTATTCAAATTACATTTGGTATTTTTAAATCTTGAGTTATATTTGTTGCATATTCGATGATTGCCATATCTAAGGCAATCTGAAGGCCTAAGAATTGATTGACATAGTTCACTAATATATAAGTATCTAAATAAGAGACAAATGTATGATTAATAATTAGTTTCTGAGAAAAATGTCAAATCAATCTACCCTCGAGAACGTACAGTGTGAACATTGTAACAAGTGAAAAAAACAGTAGATTTATTTGACCGATAGATTTAGAATTTACTCATTGTCTGCAAGAAATATCTATGTAAACCTGACGAGAGTTATTCTAAGGTACATTCGGCATAGTCAGATATGAAATAATGTGAATAGATATACTTGAACACAACTCCTTTTAACTGTACTTCAATATTCACAACTAATCGTTTTTATTTGTCATAAAAAATATGCGTTGAGTTTACCATGACAAAAATCCTCTGGAGCACGTTTCGAACGAATTTCACTATCATAAAGTTTGACACGATGAGCACGATAATAAGATATATCATTTCTAGAATAAGAGCATTACAAATACATAGAAACTAAAACGCTAAATAGCATACTCCTGCATGCGTAGAGTATATTGAATCTGATCTGGCATCATAGAATCGTTCATACATGAATCCATATTTGTAAAAATGATGTATGCATTGATGGACTGTAGATCACCATCCGATAATGACGAAAAACTTTGTTCGGATAGAGGCAACACTAAATTACAAAACAAAAGAGGGTTAAATCGAAAAACTTCATCACGCTTCAACAATATTCTATGTATAATTTATCCGAAACCACTTCGTTAGTAGAAAAATTGAAAACCTATCTCAGTATCCGACATTCAAAGAATGAATATCAAAAATTGATTTAACAAACGTTTTTTAGCAGCAAATGGAGCGCATTTGTTCTGGCAATTTCGATGACAACTCCGTATATCAGTACTCTCACATCTTGTATGTACTGCGAAGTAATATGACATTTACCCTCAATCTAACTGATTTATTAAAATTTCTCAAAATACCCCAACGGAATAAGTCTCCGTAGCTACTGTTTCTTTTTATTTTTCACAGTAAAAATGGATGCGTAAGTTTACTGAATCAACTGTATCTTCTAACATTTCAATGCAGCCATCATGTAAAATATTTTAATAGTACCATAAACACTCAACATTGAAAAACGATGGTAGTACGTTTTTGAGAGAATTATGATGAGACGAACGATATTGATAGAGACTATGGAATCATCTACGAAGCATTTTTGTCTGAATGGATTGGTTAGAAACAATTGAGTGAAAAGCAAATTCAGAGACAAAATTTAGCAATGTTTTAAAAATTAACTTCATCACCCAAAACTTATTGGTGTACCCTAATAAAATTGGTTGACTGAATTGGAGCTTTGAATCATTTTTAAAAAGGACTATCTTCAAACATGTGCTTTTAGCACTTCATATGCATACATGAATAAAAGGAGAAAAATTGGAAGGGCCATTTATTGATACGGAACAAAAATCGTGCCAATTCGTTGAGATGAAGTTTTGCTTTGCAGAAAATTGTAATTTTCTTTTGTTAGTCGGAAATGGTTAATCTAGACTTTAGATACTGCATAGAATTATTCCAATTTTTAAGAACTACTTTTATATAACGTTTTAAATGAAATACTCGTCTTAGTCAACGACATTGAACACTGTCGATTTACGTCGATTGCATCTGATCTTAAATATACATATTCAGCAATGGACTACTAAAACTCTAATAAACTTGATGACATAATGGAATATTTTACACTTTCAGAAAACAATAAAGTTGCATACCTGTAACAGGGTAATCGTTTTCAATACTTTGCAGACCAGCTATAGCATTGTTGACGATGGTCAAAGTGCAAGGATTTGCTAAACACGTATGAGATAGACGAATAAATCCAACTCAATGCGCACAACTTACAAGGATAGTAATAAGTCACATTTGCTGCTGGCTCTGTCACAGCAACTGAATACTGTGGACTAAAGCGTTGTATTTGACTATAGTTCAAATGACGACGATCAAGAATGTAACGTAAACCAATAAACAGGCCTGTAAATGCTAAGGCGAAAATTATTTCTGCAATGCTTTGACCTCGTTTTCGCAAAGATATAAAGAGCATTTTCTTGAACAATGCACGAAAATGCAATAGAAAATTGATTAAAGCACCATTTTGGTTTTTTTCAACGCTAAAATGTTCCACGTTGTACTGTTCATTTTTCCGCCATCTATATATAAAGAGTAACATATTCAGTTTTGTTTTTTCTTTTTGCAAAATAATAATGATATGAAAGACGCATCATTAGTGACCGTACGGCACTGCTAAGTTTCTTTCGCATTCTACTTTCATCAAACAATAATTTTTAATATCTGAAGCAAAAGTTTCAAAACTCAATTAAATTTGATGTATCTATACGCATCTCCGATCGTGTATCACATAACACAATTTTCATATGATTCGTAAGAAAAACGATGCCAGTTTTCAAATGAAACCTTCGCAGCAATTTCGTCGACACTTTTTTAACATTAAATTGGAAATATTATCATTTAAAGGGTATCTCAGAAATCAACATGCTACGGTCACAACTAGTACCAAAGCAACATCCTTGAATATCGTGCCTGCAACGCTTTCGTAACGAAATATTGTGTCAAAAGGCGCACACACGATTAAACTATAGACTTCAGTAAAAATATCATTTTTTGTTAAAATTGTTAAAAATTTCTTCAATTATTAACGAATACCCGTATGTATTTCAAATCACACAACTTTATCAGAATACTCTGATAAGTATTTTGACAACAACGAAATAATGATGGTTACTTAAAATATATCCTAGGTGCGAGGAAAAGGCAATGTTTAGCAAACTGGGTTAATATTTTCAATTTCCCATTGATGCATCCCATCATTGAGTAAGAACGAAGAAAACGAGTGTAACCGAATTTCAACTAATAATGTGCAGATTATGCGGTCAAAATAAATGAGCAAGTTTTTCATTCTTTTGGGATTCTGTTTTCGGTCTCTTCAATGAATGTTTAAGTAATATCTAGTATTGAAGAATTTTATATGCGAAAAAAAACATACAATTTCTATACATTTAGCTTATTCAGATCTTGTACCAACTATATACATCAAATATTCAAATCGTATATTTGTTTTCATGCCGTTATGAATAACGATGGAAAAAATAAGTAAACAGTGCAGCTATCGATTGCTAATGGATGACAAATATCGATTTACGTTAGTATTACTAAATCAATACCCTTTTTGCCTACAATATCTTAGTTACAGCTCTTATTACAGTGACTTATTTACTGATATCGTCAAAGACAACTCCATAGAGCGTATGTCAATATGAAAGAAGTTTCTCATGCTTCAACAGATTTGAATCATGTATAGGAAAGAAAAAAAGCCAAGAATAATTATCCTGTTCATCCTTAGTAACTGTGGTAAATGAATTTAAGATGAATAATAAGAGAACCAAAACGAAAAATCATGATGTGCAAGTTTCAAAATTCGAAATCGTAGTATGCCAATCGTTGAAGAAAATTATCATTGCAATCCATCAAAATTCCAGTGTGTGTCGCAGATTAGCTCATGGAGGTAATAAAAAGAAAGAATAATTAAGAACATAAGAACTTCACTATGTCAACTGATACTTTTCGCTTTTTTTCTTCGAACACAGGAAAATATTTTTCGAATAGTATCGAACGCTTGTATACAAAGTCGTACCGTTTTGCTTCTTCAGCGGCATTGTCTTTTGCCGATTGCAGTAGACACTATACCATTTAGAAAAATTCGATATTTTTGATTAAATGAAAGTAATTCTCATTTGAGACGTACTTATTTTTTCTCTCAAATATGAGACGCAATTCATCAGTATATGTTGACTCATGTGTTGTTTTGGATGATGAGAGAAAAAAATCGAATTTCATTTGATAGTCTTCCTGCATTATTATGGTACTTCATTTTAGTATGGATTTTATTTAAAAGTCTAGCGAAGAATGAAAAACAGGCACTGGACGCATATACATTGCACGAATCAATCAAAACTTCGCCTGATTTTTATCCTACTACAACATGCGTCTCCTCAGATGTTTATACACAACTTTCTCTAGAAAGAAAAGTAAATACTGCAGTATTGCTTCAGTGTTTTGAAGAAAAAAATAGTCACTGTTCATTTGATCGGCATCTTGTATCAAAAGATTCATAAATAATATCCTCTTTATCTATTACACAGTGAATTTCTGCGAACGAAAAAAATAAAAATAAATATTGGCATGATACTAGTTTAGATTTCGAGAAATAATATTCCCTTACTGACTTAGCTCTGAGTATGTCTGTTACATCGTGTTTTTCTATGATCACTTGAATTTTTACAAATATTCACGTAGATAGTGAGGCGATGAAAAACGAATCATGGTAATACATTACATGATTGTGTATTTACTAACACGATAAATCTGTTTTGTAAAATGCTGTAAATATAATGATTATCAAAACAATCTATGACTGATCTGACAGCTCTGATCAACATTCTCAAGCTCTTAATGTATCACTGATTGGGCTCTGATAAATGAACATACAATTGAGATACTTTACCTTTTTAGTGTGAGATGCATGTTATGATGTGTTAAAGTTAAATCAGTGTTTTTTCTTCAATGTGATAAAGAGAAACGATGCAAAGCTTCTTTCGTATACTTCTGATTTATTTTTCTGTTACTAACGTCATTTGCAAAAAAAGAGTATTCATCATCTTTCTTATGGTCTTATAGAACCGTGTGATTTTGCGATGGGGCTTCTTGAGTGTATGGCAAAAAAATATGCTTAATCATTCTTTAAGTCATGCCGACAGTTAAAGAGCTCTATCGTTTATTATAACAGGTGAATCGTCGTCATGAAGATCATACTTTGACCGAGCAAGAGCAAAAGTTGACAAAAGAAATAAAACCATAAAAAGTAGTTGGAATTGCATTCAATTTGCGAGGGCGTTCAGTTTTCGAGATATAATTAGTGGCAATAATATGAAGTATAGTGTTACTAACTATTCGGTCTTCTAAAAAACGTTCATGCTACCTTCATAATTATATCTAGTTATTGCACGATGTTGATACTGTAAAATATATTCATTTCGTGCCATTCTCATTTTTCTTTCGAAATTTACAGTTTGAAACATATTAAGTTTTGTATTACTTTGGTTAGACTCCCAGGTCAAAGAAAACGGCGTCGTAAACGACAGTAAACGGTATAAAACGGTGCTATTACGCACCGTAATCCGTCAGTCCGTTTTATGATCCGCCGTTTAGTGCAGTAAAAGATCATCGTTTTGACAAGAAACGGTCATCGTTTTTCGCCGTATATTAGCCGTAAAACGGTCTCCATACAATATCGTGCAATATTATAAAATTGCTTCTCACATTACTTTCGGAATACCGTTTTACGGCTAAAATACGG
>OENT01001269.1:33189-50352 GCA_900239685.1 Rotaria macrura | reverse complement strand
AATTTAATAGTACAAATAAAGTTCTGTAAATATCTTGCTGCTGTGTGTGTAGAAAATATAACAATATAAAGTATGACTAATACATATATACATAACGAATGAACATATACGACGTGTATGTCTGGACATTATGAGCGGACGTATAGCTACGACACACATATATATGTGTATTCGTTTTCTCGTTCTGTGACCAATCAAAAAAGTTCCCGAAAACGCGGAGAAACCTTGTACATTATAATATAGATTGGCGATAGGTTAGTTTTACAACACATTTCAACATTAGATGGATTTGTACACGATTCAGCTGCCCATAAGTGTAGTTCTCAGGGAATAGATGAATCATGTGTATTCATAACAATAGTTCTAATCCAGTGCAGTGATGTCAGGGAGTTCCGAAAGGTTATTTGAAATCAGCAGCACCAGTGTGTGGTGGCGGCGATTTCTTACATGATGGATCGCGCCCCGCAGCCGTAGCATTGGATTTTCGTCATGGTTCGGGTTTCTTTCCTATCCTAGGGCGGCTGCGACAACTTTCTTTATTATTGTTCGTATCTGGTGAGCGGTAGCGTTCGATTTTTCTCTGGGTTCGGGATCGTTCTCTGGGGTCTACAGCCGTGGTTGAGAAGCGGCATTATCTCATCTCCAATGAACATAAATGGTTTGTAATGGGGAGAAGGGGTGGCCGAAATCGTGTAGTTAACATAAACACTTATTGTTACGTTTTTCAAGAACACATGTTAGTTCCGCGAAATCAGACATGTTTGCATGAGATCGGAAGGAAATTAGTTCAGTTTCGTTTGATGTTTTCATTCTAGTGGCATTGTTATCCGGTATTCGAAATGAAAAAAACAGTAATTTAGCACGACAAGTTTTTGATCGTATGAATAATCTTTTTCCTGACTTCAAAAATACACTGGTGCCTGCTTCAGTTCTTCTTGCTAATGCTTATGCATCATCAGGCGATATGGAGAAAGCATCAGACATTAAAATTGATTTACATCGATCAAACGCAAAGATAAAAACTGGTGTAACAGTGACTGAACTAAATGGGAAACTGCTAGTAAGTCTGAAAATGCTCTTCAAAGGAAAGCATTTGTAATAATTGTGATTCATTGTCTTAGCAATTCCGAGCACACGATCAATCTCATCTTCGATCATCCGACATCTATGCTCAACTTGACAGAATGTCTAAAAAGCTGATTGAACATGGTCATGAATACGATTCAAGTTGGATAGCAAGACCGATGCAAGCCAACGAAACAACTGAATCGATCCTTTGTGGACACAGTGAAAGATTGGCTATGGCAGTTCATTTCCTTGACAATCGGAAACCAGAAAGAATTCAAATGACGAAAAACCTTCGCATTTGCGGAGATTGTCGAAAGTGATAAATTCATCTTTCCTTTTTCTTTTCTCATCTTAGTTCTTTTCTTTCATAGATCGGATAACAAAGTTAATTGCTGCTATTTACCAATGCCATATTATTGTTCGTGATGCCAATCGTATTCATCATTTTCATCCCAATGGACAGTGTTCATGTCAAGATTATTTTTACAATAAAAGCTGTTCGTACATTCACTTTGGGATTAAAATGTAGAATACGATGTAGCTGCTGTTTCTAATCTTACTGAGATTGTTTTATTTGGTTCATCATGTGACATATTTCTTCAACATCCTTTCACTTGTTCGAAGTACAATAAGGAAGTTGTTAGTGCGTATATTGTAACGAGTCGTTATTGATATACGGTCTGTGATTATATGTCAACTATGTCTGTCTTCTTGTTCGGTATGGCTATGAATATTATCGGTTGAGTAAATGAAAAGAAGAGCCATATGGATACCCACATCCTAATTTAGAACGGTATCGACAACTGGTACACGTAAAGATTGGCATTCACATCGACTTTTATGCGTACATCTGATATATTATTAGAAAGCGTTAAAAAAGGTTATCATGCATATGTTTATATTCTGACCTGGTCTATTTGGTATACATACTTGGTGGTGACTGAAATTCTGTTGTTCTTAATGAAAGGCATTTATCCTTACATTTTTGTTTTTAGTATTATATCCGAATGCACTGATCGACAGAAACGAACATTTTGAATAACGATTGATAGTGACATTTTGTTTTTTGAACGTAAAGAATCCATGTGCTCGTTTCAGATAAAGCGACGAAGAAAGAACAACAAAATATTATATGTCTGTATTTTGCTTTGATCTATTTACACAAGCCTTCTTTGGCATTCTCGAACATACATATAATTTACAGAGACATTTGAGAAAACAGCAAAAGACTAGATGTTAATAATCATAAAAAGAGAACTATGGAGTTGAATACATAATTAAAGAAGGTATTTGTCAAATGTAGAAAAGAAAATTCTAAAAGATTTCAAGATAATTTTTAAATATTAATTTTAAAGAATGATTATTGAAAATAACTGTCAAGTAAATCATGAATAATTAGTTATGTAAATGAAATATTGGAATTCTTTCGAAAAAAATCTTTCGTTGTAAAGAACTAAAATTAGTCGGCAAATTCGCTGGCATTTGGTATGATGTTTTACTTCTATTTGAAGAAAATATGAATTAAATCGATAGTCTTCGCCATCCATTATTGATTTTGCTTCGCCGATGACTACTAATGATTTTAACTTTGTGATTTACATTGTAAACTAGATGTTTCAGTACTTGTACTATTTATTCTTTGGAATTTTTATCCATTGATTACTCGAGATTACGTCGTTTAAGTAAGAGAATTCTGAGTCGAGAAACGGAAATCCGATTTAAACTAAAACGAGAGTGTTATGAATACATCATTGACCTTTCAGTATTCCGTATTTTGGTTTGTAACAGAAGTCAGGTGAATCTAGTCAACAGCTGCATCATTTATTCGATCATAATTCCGTAAAAATCATCATAATAATTTGGCTTTAATGACGAGATTATCCCGTTTTTTTTTCACTGAGTCATCATTATGAGTAATAATGAACGAACATGAAGAAATTAAGCGTAGATTTTCTAACTCGGTATTCAGTCGAACAACCAATAGGATAATTGAAAGTCTAGTGTCTGACATAAACTTTTGATTCTCGTTTTCTTTTATTTTTCATATTAAACCTGTACAAATAAAAGACAACTACCATCTACATCGAGGTATAGAAAAAGAAAACAGATGATCTAATTTGAGAGTACATTCCAAAGAAATATTTCACTCGATGACGTTGTTATTTATGAATCATTCGATTTAGTTCTCAGAAATTTAATATTGTATCACTGTTACCCTTAAAATCCTGAAATATTTACTGAGTATCATCTTTCAATTGTTCTAAACGATCTTTTGTGCCAATTGCTATCAAACGATTTTCATTCTCATCATGTTTTATATTTGATATGTCAAAACATGAACACAAGTGATTTAATGATATTGTATGTATTATTTGTTTGGTATCAAGTTCGTAGATTTGTATAGATTTTTCAATGCCATAACCCATATGCATCAAAAAATACTGATCTATAAAACGAGTTCAACTTGCTGGATATTATTACCAATTATTATTAATAGTTGTTCCATCAGGTGCAAATGATGGCGCTGAAAATGTTAGCCGATCCATTAATTGACATAAGTCGAATTCTTCGTTGGATTTCCATAAACTAACTCGTCGATCATGACTCGTTATTAACCAAAAATAAAAATTACTTTTCAATTGATTGTTTTGAACCGAGCGTACAGATCGGTGCAATTCCACGATGTTCATTTAACACACGTAAAACAATATCTTGAACAAGATTCGATATTGCTAGCGAACCATCTGATGCTCCAGAAATACTAATGGTTGCTAGAAAGAGAAAACAAATCGACGACAAAGATTTTCTTCTAAACGAACTATCGGATGGAACATAAATTTGGCAGTTATAGATGACGTATGCGGACGTCACTTAAGTACCATTTGACCATGAAGAAGATTAAATATTCGAAATGCACCATCACTATATCCAGCAACAATCGGTCGAATAGTTTTTATTGGACTTGTTGTTCCTGATGGCTGATTCATTGACACAATGGAATTATCCCATGATGTTAAAGAAGTTACTTTCTGAATGTAACGAAATGAAACGAAAATCAATAAAGAGAATTGCACTCTAGCTATCTTCTATATAAACGCTGCCACCATAAATGATGTTCTACCTGGAGGATAAGGATTTCAGATGTAAAAGAGTCTCTATTTTACCATTCGAAATTGACGAATACGAACAGTTCTTAGTAAATGGTCGCAAATCTATTATATTTTTTAAGAAATCGAATACTATAGTATTCATTAATTCTAAGTCAAACAATAGAAAAGCATTTCGATACGTCTAATATCTCCACACATCTCAAATTAGTAGCGAACAATCATCGATATACTAAAAGACTAGCAAAGGTGATATATTTTTCTCTCAGATATTATCAGTGGTAGATACACATCGGAAATGTACAGAGTCTTTGATGTTGTCACATTTCTACTTCTGACCACTTTTGTTGAAAGATTTCTCACGTGTTCAATTTCAGTTACTTGACGTCGAGGCCATACATGTTTTAGCTTCTCGAGCCGAGGCATCCTCTATCTACTATAGAATGATCAGTGAGGATAGTTCCAAGAATAGAGATCGTATCGAAACGATGTCCCCATACTTTTCTGATCGACTAAACATGCATGTATTTGATCATAATTTGCCAGTAGCTAAAGAGTCAATATGAGTAGTCAAATATTTTTAAGAATGTTGGACAATCAGATGGATTCAAGATTGGAAAATTGTTGTTACCTATCAACTAAGAGAAAAGTTACAGTCGAAGAACGTAACTATTTCAACCATTTTACACAACTGAAAATCTAACGTAAATCGTGAGAATTCAAAGTGATCTTACAAAGAGAACTTCAGACAACTCAACACTATCATTTTAACTGCAGACAGTGGAGATATATTTTTCAAACAAATGCACTTACTAATCTATAGGCATCGAAACGGAGAATTTCATTTCGATCTTCTAATTGAAAATTTCTTATCGTACCATCGAGACTACTTGTTACTAAATGACTATCTTCAATAGGTATAACATCAGCGATACGATCCGTATGTGACGTAACAAGACGAGTTTTTCTTTCTTTCTGTTGTCCAACAGATATACCACAACGATCCACATAATGTGCCCACAATGCCCATATAAAATATATTATCAAATGAGCCACTAATAATTCCATTGCCAAGTTGAAATTCATCATGAATTGTTAACCACGATTTTTAAGAGAATTTTCATGTAGTATGTGGAAGCAAATTATGCACAATAGTTACGAATCGTTATTATTTGTTTGCCCTAAACTAAATTCAAGATTTTCTATGTTTCATAATCTTAAACAACCAGTTGATGAACCTGTTGATAGTTTACATTCAACTGTTGCCAAATAGCATATTTCATTTGAATCAGTTTTCCAATGAAGAAGTCATGAATTAGTACGAGTATTCCAACATGTTATAAAACCATACTTTGTTGAACATAGAACAAGATGAGAATTTGATATGGAACAAACACATGCAGCTATTTCACATGTGTTTTTCGTATGTTCACTAATTGACAACGGATTTTGTCCATTAACAACTTGTATACGTGCATTTGTCTCGTTTGTTTGTTCAACAAAAGTAAGGTGCCCGAAATGCAAAATTGAGGTGAATTTATTTTCTCGTTCATGAACATTTCGTTTCATAGGGCTTGAAAAGCTGATCACGAATACATACTTTTTATTTCGATTCGACCATAGTTTGGCTGCGAAAACCTTAAAAAACTAGAAGGACTACGAAAGTGCCATTTTTGCCTTGAATGTTTTTTTATCGAAGTCATCGAGTTTCAATTTCAGTTATTTTGTGAACTCTTTGAGAATACTGTATTCTGAGTCAAGATGAAAAACTGAACAGAAAAATATTATTCGATTAGGTATAGAACTAATAAGGTTAAAAAGCTTCTATGCAATATAAATAGGTCCAAAAGTATGTATCAGTGAGCATTCTTGTAAACGTATCTAGTTTTTTGTAAGAAGAGACAGAACTAACTGCCTTATCTTGCTAGACTCTTCAGATCATGGACTACAAAAGTTATTGCTTCGTTTTTTAAATTCGTTTTATTGTTGAGAAAATTGAATCTCTTTCCTGTTCGGCGGTAAGATGAGGTGAAAGGCCAAGAAACACATGTTGGTATTTAGCACTTTTCATTATCATGGCTCAGTCAAAAGTCTAAACAGGTATCAAATTTAGAACCAGCGTCAAAAACTGCATAGAACCATATACATTTTAGCAAAACGTATTTCAGAAGCCAAATCGACCTGTAGTCACCTCAGGTGCATTTTGTGAAAATTTCTCCCCTAGCCCTCCGCAGGGTGATTTTTTCGTAGGAAAAAGCCATTCATTGAACCTATATGGTTCTATGCAGTTTTTGACGCTGGTTCTAAATTTGATACCTGTTTTGACTTTTGACTGAGCCATGATAATGAAAAGTGCTAAACACCAACATGTGTTTCTTGGCCTTTCACCTCATGTTACCGCCGAAAAGGAAAGAGATGCAATTTTCTCAACAATAAAACCGAATTTAAAAAACGAAGCAATAACTTTTGTAGTCCATGATCTGAAGAGTCTAGCAAGATAAGGCAGTTAGTTCTGTCTCTTCTTACAAAAAACTAGATACGTTTACAAGAATGCTCACTGATACATACTTTTGGACCTATTTATATTGCATAGAAGCTTTTTAACCTTATTAGTTCTATACCTAATCGAATAATATTTTTCTGTTCAGTTTTTCATCTTGACTCAGAATACAGTATTCTCAAAGAGTTCACAAAATAACTGAAATTGAAACTCGATGACTTCGATAAAAAAACATTCAAGGCAAAAATGGCACTTTCGTAGTCCTTCTAGTTTTTTAAGGTTTTCGCAGCCAAACTATGGTCGAATCGAAATAAAAAGTATGTATTCGTGATCAGCTTTTCAAGCCCTATGAAACGAAATGTTCATGAACGAGAAAATAAATTCACCTCAATTTTGCATTTCGGGCACCTTACTTATCTTAAGCATATTACTTAAGAGTTACTAAAATTTGTTTTAGAGTTGAATTAAAAAATGAGAAAATAATAATATCAGTTTTGGAATAGGTAGATGACATTGGGTAACTCTAAGTAGTTCTTTCTTTCCCCCGGACTTAGCAAAAATTGAAAGTTCAAATCTGTCTACGAGAATAGTAAAATCCTGTTTTATCCACCGAATTTATTTTTCAAATAATCGAAATAGACAAATTTAAAAAAATGAGAGAAGTCATCGTGTCCCAGAAGATGCAGCACTTTATTTTATGAATACATTCTTGATCAATAAGAAACAATCGCTACACGAAAGAATTATCTTCCCTATATGAAGGTAATATTTATTTGCTAATTAATTCCTTGATATTCTGTAGAGAAGAATTTGTCGATGAATTTTTATACTTGAAAAAATCATCGTGGATCATCGGACTTCATTTTTCTAAAGAAAAAACGATAATATCTCACGTCTTCTGGGTGTAGTGAATGTAACCCGCCAATAAGAAAACTGGGTTTCAGAATTTTTAAACGATTTGTCCTTCGTTTCGCTCGCTAATGAAAAATATTTTGCGAACTGGGAAAGAACTTTTGTTGGTTACGCGCTTGTTCTTTGTTTTTCTGAAATTCATTAAGTAGCTCTTTTTTGTCCTATCAGTCATTCATCATTATATTTAATAACCTTCTTTCGCCAGAATCCTTTCTTGTAAGGTTGACTTTTCATTGTCAATATCACGATAAATGCTTTTACTGGTTGTAATGTTTGAGTATTCATATGTAGTCTCTACCCGTTGATAAACACATGTAAATCTTATACGATGATACTAGGCTGTTCTACTCAAAAATGAATGATAGAAAAATATAGTCGATAGTATCATATTGACTTACGAACAACTCTAGACTCCTTATCTATTTCTATTTCTAATTGCGTCAAAAAAATATTATTATTCTAGTTTGTTTTATGTATTATTCACATCTATAGATAAGCTCTACGATAGTGATAGTATAAAAACACACTGTGCAATGAAAGGTTTTCATTTTTCAACAACAGTGACACATCGTATTGTAGTATATACATAGATCAATGGCAAATAAAAATGTGTTAGCGTTGATCTCTTTTGGCGTACTGGGATTGGCTTGTCTTCTTTTTATTGTAAGCAATGCGTTACCGTCATGGTAAGGAGAGTATTTTATAACAATTCAGTGACTATCGGTATTTCTTTTATTGTCATTTAGTGACATCGTTCACTAAATATCTAACCAGTCCGAGATTACACCCATTGGATTCCTTAACACAGAAGCTATGGGTACGGGTGTGCGTTTTGTGTCATAAACCACACTGTCAACTACATCCATGCTCATCGCATAGGAAAAGAATCCGTGTAATTTCTACGAAGATAATACTATCTGGTAGTTATGTCTTGTTTCACACGAAGTTTAAACATACAAGTATAATCAATTCTTCGGAACATTCGATTTAGAGATATTATTTAAATTTGATAGAAAGATTATTTTGTTCAAATCCATCGTTGTAGAATTTTGATTCATCATTGCGTTTCTTCACAATAGACTTCGTCTCTATGTCGTTGTGATAAGAAAACCTTTCATCACGTTACTGTTTATTTATAGGAAGAACTTATTTACTTACATTTTAACTCAAATATATTATCAGAAACAAGGTATATGAATAACAAAAAAGATATCAGAGATTTTAAGTAGATTAAAAAAAGAAACAAGGAGAAAAAATGAGTCCAACCATATTTTGTATCTTTCTTTTCTCGAATAAAAATTTCATTACATCAAATTTTAAAAACCTTTTGAGAGTTCACTTCTCAGTTTTTTCCAATTTTAACAAGAAGATGCCACACAAGAAATATCTCAGTATTTCTCGATTGTTTTTCTTTTTTACACCATTGGATTCTCGTCAAGTCGAACGATTTTTATTAACACAGTATGATTTCTAGTATCTATTGGCAATCAATAGAATAGATTTGTTCAGCCTAAGAAAATTTCAAATAAACTATAATAGTTTTTCATGAATCTCCGTGACAACAGGCCTCGATACAATTCAATGCAAGTAACGAAATGAATTCCGATCATGCCTGCTAGAGACACAATAGGCCTTATTAATGAAGAAAGTAAATCTTTTGCGATACGATTTCTTGAACATTTCATTTAGGTCTGACTTCATATCTGAATATTTAGAGAGTCAGTCATTCCAAACGCTTTGTTACTATATTCGACGACTATTGATAGCACGTTGTTGATACAAACATCTTGATGAATTGTAACATTCAAAGATGTAACTAAAGAGAAGATATATGTGATAACTCGCAGTTCTCTCGATTAATCTTCTTATGAGAACTGGATCTAGTTAATAGTTCACTTTTCGATATTTGAACTGTTGTATTCTAAGAATTTGTTTGACCTCAATCAACAACGACAGCAGTTATGAACGTATTCAAATTTTTATTCAGTTCCTTCAAGTCTCAAGACGGCATTAGTTTCTGAACCATCTTATTTGTCTTGTAAAAATACAGCATTGCTACCTTCCTTCATGAAACGACCGAGTATGATTTTTTCCGAAAATTCAATGACAAATCTTTCGTACAAAGCGAAAGCGAAAGGCTAATTGCGATACTATCACATTTCCTTATTTTTTTAACGATTCATCCGCTTTTTTTGACATTAAATATGAACGTATGTGTATTTTAGGTGAGTGGATCACGCTTTCATGTATAGAAAATCGATGATCGAAAACTTCTTTCTATTTTAACGATCGTTGAAGCTACTTTTTTCAACAAAAACAGGAGAAATATGATTACTTATACTATGTCTATCCACTCTAGGGGTGTAGTAAAATATGCTGGCATAGTGCTTGGTGAGGGTGGCCTTTGGCGAGACTGTTCTAAGACTCCAATATCTTTTTGTATTAATCTTCCATTATCATGCGATGGTGTACCCTCGTCTGCGTTGGGTCAATGCTTGAAGCTTATTCTGGCAAGAGTGTTCATGACTTTGGCATGCATTTTGTCGGCATTCGGTACCTTATTCCTTCTTTCTGTTGTCATCACACAAGAATCTAGTTCAAGGTTTCTTATGTTTGGTAAAGCGTTTGCTACTGTATCGATCATGTGTGGAATTCTTGGCATTGGACTTGGTGTCAGTTGGATCACACATATTCGCGGTGTAACAATAGGTGCAGCTGCCATCGTAGGGATCATAGCTATTATCCTGAACGTTGTCAGTGCTATTGTCAGCTTTCTAATTCCGAACAGTTATTAAAAAGCTTATACAACTTTTCGTCAATTAAAATAAGTGTTTTGTTCCACTTTTTCTATCATTAAATAATAAACTACGTTCATCTTTGAACAAAAAGCAAAGTTGAACTTGTTAATCCGTTACTTGGATTATGTTGATTATCTTTTGTCACGTTGATAATCGAAAGAAAGTAAAGCAACGTTCGGATCAAAATTGAAGAGGAATGGATTGAAGTTAAATAAGTCAACAACTGCAATTGTAATCGATCTATGGTTTTGAGGATGTGAATGTGAGTTTTGTGCAGATGTGTGACATAGATGGTTGCATGTCGACGTTCGAAGGTGTGTGGGTGTGAATGTTATCGAATTACCTTTTCCAAGCAAAGACAAACAGACAGCTGTTTGAATTTTAAAAAGGAACATTTCATGAATTGCTTTTTTCTATCGTTTAACATTCATTGTTGAATAAATTATGGTTGAAGATAAAAATAAAACTATTGAATTAAATTTAAAAAAATACTTGACCAAGATACATTTTCTCTTGTTGATATGAGGGAAACACTATTGGGATAATTACATATTTATCTAGTAGTTGAAACTTTTTATAGATTATCTAGAAAAAAGTTCAATCAGCCTATGCCTATGACGATCTTGAGAAGCGAATAGCTGATATACAAATGTCGATAGTTGAACCCATAGTCTTGCAATGATCTTACATGTAAAAGCGGGAAAATGATAATACTAATAATATGATAGAAACTCCAGTGTTTAAGTTCATCGATCACAATCATTGACGGAAATAGAATTGAAAATTTTCTTTTCTTACATTTGAAAAAATCTCTGCCTATTTGTATTTACTTATTCAAAATTCAGATTTATTCCATGTTTATTTTGACTCGATTGGCACAAAAGCTCTTGCGAGATCCGCAGATTTCGATAAGATACATCAATAGAGTCAAGCCTTCCATCCTCGATAAAGAACATTGGCGGTTATGTGTAATGATTTATTTTGGCACAGCAATTGAAATTGATTTTATAAATTTGAAGTATTACTAAAGAACTAATTATTCGTTGTAGAAAAATTCGTAACGATGACATATACTTCAATCATAAGTTTGATTTATTAATTTAAATAATTAAGCGACATCTTGCATTCCATTCGAAATATGATATCGAATAAATCAAAAATATTGAAGAGATCAGTAATTTCGGAGCTTCTAATTTTATTTGAAACAGTACGATTATTTTCATGTTCGGACGAAATGTTAATTCATTCGAATAGCACAAGTGATAAAAGTTTTCCTTTGTCAATGGATATCGAGTACGTAACTTTTACAGATGAATAACACTGAAATAAAGGGAGCTACAAAAGTATTTGATCCTCTCATCAAGGAAGTTTCTATAGAGATTGTTCAAGAGCTTCCAAGAAGATAAGAAAAGATCTAATTAAAGTTGTACTTGTGACAAATTATAGTAAGCAATCTTAGATTGGAGAAAATACTTGGACAACAGAATATTACATCTGGAAAACGAAGCGATCAAAGCTTTTACAATAATAGAGCAACAGCTACAGATTTCTTGCAGCTGATGCTCGTTGAATGGACATTTTCATTCAGCCTGTCGAATAGAATATTATCGAGATCAAAGAGTAACAAACACAATTAAGGAAACAGGGCTTAAAAGGGTGTCACCCGGACTGGTCCCATATAATTGTGTCCTAATTTGTCCGATTCTACTTGCTGCCCTGATTCGTTTATCAATTCAGACATATAGAATAATATCCGTTTATAATGTATTCTATATCAAGTTTCATATACATAAGAACAGAAAATTGAGTACATTTGTAGAAAAAAAACAAAATTTAGACGAAGAATTTATTTATTTTTATTAACCTTCACTGTTTTGCCTGATTTAATAGCTAATTCAGTTGCAGTTATGAGGCCTTTTTCATATTCGTCCACTAGTTCAAGAAGTTTTTCATCTATTTTTTCATATAGTGCTCTTTCACTTGTTGTAAATCGAAACATGTTAACGAAAAATAGGTGCTATCAAGATATGAACAAAGGTTAAATTATCTGTACTATCTTCCGCATCGTATAAAGGTTCAACGAACTCATCACACTATCAAATAAAGTGGTAAGATGTCATCCTCCCTCATGCTGCTAATACTAATTTTAATTGATAAACTAATCAGGGCCGCAAGTAGAATGGGACGAGTTCGGAATCGACTTTTTCTCTATGTGACGAATTAGGACACAATTATATGGGACCAGTTAGCATCGGACCAGTCCGGGGTAGACCCTTGAACGTTTTCTCGTCATCACTATAACTATTGATGACGAGAAAATAATGACTCAAAAGTTTCTTCATAGCCGAGATAAACATGTTTCTCGATGAACGACAAAGTGGGAGCTCAAACAAATGAGTTACAAAAGTACGTTGCCATATTTACAACCAACGTTGACACAGAAGTACAAAGATGCATGTGTCCGATGAGCATTTCAACTCAAGAACGAAGGCTACAACGGAACTATATTCATCGATGAAACTTGCTACCAGACATTCAGAAACGGCGCTTGTCGATGATCACAGAACAAAAGGGTTGATATTTATCGAATCACGAAGAACAGACAGAAGATAATGGTTCCGTATGGCTTCGGTATTCCTGTCCTCATCAGCTATGATTCATTCAAAAATAGGATGCATGCTCTCTAATACATTCTACGCGGCAAAATATTCAACAATGGGGATTACAGAGAGATAGTATAATCCAAGACATAGAATTTGAATAGTTACAACAGAATTGTTACGTAGTGGGAAGTCAGAAGAGTGTGGCGCTGAGAAATAACTTCGATGTTAACCCAGTGGATGAGCTCTAGTCGATCACCAAATGTGGCGTCGAGAGGTAGAAACCATAAAACATTTATTAAATCGAGAGATTTCTTCACGGAAAAGAAGAGACGACATAGTTGCACACTCTAAATCATTTCGTTAAATTGATGACATTGAGATGTTCAGGTTTGAGTAGCTCAAAGAGACAATGGATCAACTATTAATTGTAAGGCTTTTAGACTTTACTGTGAGTAGGTATTCATATTAGAAATGCAAATCTTTAATCACTCGCACATGTTGCAGTCGATGACATGAGCCACTACACTGGCATCAATATTGAGCATCGCTTTGCGTACTCGATGGTACTGATCATCTTAATTATAGTTCAATCATTTGAATTGACTTCTCCATCAAAGACATGTATAACATGTTGAGATGTATTCACAGGGAAAATTGCAATTGAAAATCGATGAATTTTCAATGACATTGTGCTAAAACTCTTTCTTCTATAACACGTTTTGAACTAACTCATTTATCACCAATGATACATATTATTGGGAGAAGGAAAAATGCGAACTTCGTAGAATAGAATTAGTCCAGTACAATTATTAAATATTAGTTTCGTATTTCTCTCGTATTCATTTACCACAAGAAGAAAGGAAATCAAGACCAATAAAGAAAGCATCGTTTTTTTTAATGTTAAATGCTTAATATCTTTTCGGTTAATCAAATCGCATCATACTAAATCTGTTATTAATTTTATAGTCAATCGTGCTCCTACATTCAGATTGTTTGATATTCAATGTGAATCGAACTTCGTGCATCAATGAAGAAGCCATGGATATGAACGTATTCTTTCTCAAAGCATTGCGTTCATGAAAACACGATGAATGTCGTTTTAAAGGTAGCTATCTTCTTTGTTTCCATTAGTTTCCTTCTGTTTCCAGTTTCGATGATCACAAATATTGACAATTCCTTCCGAACTATGTTCCCAGCCATAAACGATTCGGAGTTTGAGCCTTTCTTAACTAAATTATGGATTTTGCATCAAGTTGTAATGCTCGATAACAATATTCTATCATTTGTTTCATAAATCTACTCGTACTTTGTATTGAATTATAATATGAAAGAGGTACCATGGGTGTCAGAAACATTGTCGTAGATCTAAAATGCATAGGATTCGTAAGAAATCTCCTTTCCTTATTCTTTTCAATTGACATTCGTTTCTGCGTCGGAAGTCAAAGTTCGTCATTAATCCTGCAGATAGTTGTAGTCATAATTCACATGAACTTAACTCATTGATATTTAAAATATCCTTGAAAGAGTTTATTTCATAAGAATAAATTTTCGTCTCAATAAATGCCAATGTTAATCGATAGTGAATATGATCTCTATCTGACGAACACTTATTCGAATGTGTTTGTGTTCTTCGATAATTTTGAAAATTATTCAGAAAATAATCCAGTAATACAATTGACAATATGAAGTATCTTATTCAATAATAAGTAATGTTAATTTAATCTACGACTTCGATTAGATTCAATTTTGTCTTAGAACATTTTGAAATGTTACAAAATCGAAGTAAACTATTACAAGAGAATTATTCGGAATTTTTGCGGTTCATCGGTACCATCGGCTAAGGAGAAAGACTATGAGTTGCAACTGTTTGCCTAATACTAAATATATTATTCATATGCAGTAAAAAGGATAGGATTCGCCTCAGGACTAATAAATTGGGTTATGTCAAAGAGTAAAAGGAAATGATTTTGAAAAGAAAACTATGATTACATAGCTCTGTAGTTTTCAACATGTAAAATGAATAGTATCAAAACAAAGATCAGAAAAACATTCGTAAATTGAAATAGATATCATAGTCTCTCTGTCTAATATATTCTAGTAGGAATGTTTAATAATTGAATGAGCAATCCTATATTAAATATCAGTCTTCACAAAATGAATTACGCAGAACAAAGTCACATTTAATGTGCAATACTATTGTAATCTTTGTTCGTCTATCACTTTTGTCGCTTCTCAGTACACTTTTCTTTTTAAGATATCAATAAATAACATCTGAAGTAGAAGATGTTATCATTATTTACTTGTTTTATTTTTCTATTTGTCCTGTTCTGCATACCTGCTACCCTCTTTCAGTTACATTTTTTTGCATCGGCAACCATTACAAAGCATGTTTATCAACATGACAGAACAAAGTCTTTTACTATCTTGTCATTCACCACTATTTGATAACGTCAATCATACAAAATCATATTGCCATATTCGAACATACTTCGTCTCATAAGTCATTCTAGATTTATGATTAAGCTTTTAAAAATCGATTAAACTGACGAGTCCCATGGCAATTGCTGTAATCGAACACGATGATAATATCAATAGGAAAAGTGCCGTGAAACGAATCTTTATACCAGCTCTTGGTACTCTAGGTGATTTCAGACCTTATCTAATTCTTGCTAAAGAAGTTAAAAAACGAGGCCATATCGTATGCCTTGGTGTACACAAATGCTTTGTAGAGTTAACAGAAAACGAAGGTGAGAAATGATTATTCAATTAGTTTTTTAATCATATTTTTTGATGAAATCATCTATTCGAGTCAACCTATGACTTTTCATCTTACAGTTGATTCATGTTATTATTTGAGGGAAGGAAAAGAACGAACATGTTGATCAAACACGTACAGTCCATTATTGTTGAATAGCGGAAAAGAAAATCTGAACTTAATCGTTCAAAATTTGACTAATCACAAGCGAATAGCTTATAAATACGCTACATTTAGAACACAAGAGTGAAAAATGAACATCTTTAAGATCATTTTTAGAGCCGATATCCACGAGATGCAAATGTGAAACACACTGTAATTGTTATTAGTTACTCTCTAAGAACTGTTCTCTTGTCTATAGATTATGATGCATCTCGTTGACGATCGTTACTTTGCCATAATAGAACTGTAACAAGAAAATGCTATGCATACATTTCAATCGAACATAAGTTGTACATGACCTGCACTCGTCTCCGGAGAAATTATCTGTCAGGTTATGAAATAATTATCTCTTTTGTTTAAAAATATTCAAGTTAAATACAGTCAAAAAATGTGAACAATTTTTCACTCCGATAGCGACATAGATTTAAAATTGAATGGATTTATAAAAACACTTTCTGATAGGACTATCAATTTTTGTGAAACACGTACTAAAAGCAGTGTTGAAATGTGTAGGGCACAATTTTATGTTCACTTGTTCTTAAAACTTCCGACAAGCATTTTGATTCAGTTAGCCTGACAGAACGTAATTGACAATTTCAGACTTTGGCATTCATAGTGTAAAAAATTTTTGATACAGGATCAAACAACGCACACGAAGAAAACTATTCGTTTTGTTATAAGTTGCATCTTGATATCAGTTATGGAATAATAAGTAAAAAGATAGTTTTTAAATGTGTAGTGAAAAATACTGATTCAAGATAGACTTCCGATGCAAATCTAGAGCACTTTCATTGAATTTCACGTTTTAATCGAATAGAAATTGTTCGACGAGTTTGTCCAAATATAAAAGCACCGTTTACTTTATCGTATGAAAGGTGTTGATGCACTTGAAATTGGTGGTGATTTGGAATTACTTTTGTCAACAACGCCTGATGGTATTGAATTTCAACGAAATCCAAGTCTTCTTAGAATCAGTGTAATCAAACGTGCCTCTATGCTTGTCATGGAACATTGGTTCAATGGAATTCTAGTTGGTTTAAAAGATGCTGATTTAATTATTTTATCAATCACATCTGCGTTCATAGGATTCAGTTGTATTGAGAAATATCCGACTACGAAAGTTGCTGCGATCTATGCATATCCTTCTACACGAACAGCTGAATATGCTCCGCCTGGGTTAGGTGGAACTAGTGAAAGTTCATGGTGATACCAACTTTGGTCGAAAAGTAAAAATGTCGAAAGGTAAAAATGTCGAAAA
>OENT01001269.1:15152-32696 GCA_900239685.1 Rotaria macrura | reverse complement strand
TTTTCGACATTTTTCCTTTCGACATTTTTACTTTTCGGCATATTTACTTTCGACATTTTTACTTTCGACATTAGTAGTTTCGACATTAGTTACGTAAACCAAGTTCATTCCATTGGATCAATTCAATGAAATGGAAAGTTGCGGATTTTTTTACATCAACTATCTACGGAAACAATCTAAATCAACTTCGTGCTACTATTAATTTACCGGCGATTAAGTTAAACTATGAACATTTAATTAAGTCCATTATTAAAAAGCCAATGTTAACTGCAACAACGTAATCAAAGTATTAACTCCCACGACCAAAAGACTGGTCCAATTTTTCAAGAAGTCGACGATGATTATCAACCATCCAGTGAACGAAACGAATTCCTTAATAAATGGCAACATGAAAAGATAATTTACATTGGCATTGGATCAATGATGGGTTTTATGTTAAATAAAGATGAACAGTCACAATTTCTGACAAATGTTCATATGGCAATTCAAGAAACTAATTCTAAAGCAATTGTATTGTTAGTTGGTGGCAAAAATATTGATGAAATAAAGTTATTTGATAACGAAAATCTATTCTATTTGAAACAAGGCATTCCGCATTCATGGTTATTTCCGCAAATGTCTATAGCTATTCATCATGGAGGTGCTCGCACTACACATGTAAGTTGACGATGCGGATTGCCAACATTAGTATTGCCTTTTGCTGCTGATCAACCATTTGATGGTGATCGAGTCTATATTAATAAGTTACGGGCAAGATCTATTCCTGCACGACAGATGCATGTTAGAAATTTAACTCTAGTCATTCAAGATCTACTTACTAATTATACAATGTTCAAGAGAAATGCCGACAAAATTAGTCAATTGCTTCAACATGAAAATGGGCTTGCACAATCTATTGAACTTGTTGAAAAGGAATTGTCAAGATAATATTTTGCATTGAAATAGTTCTAGTCAATATATGGAGTTCTACAATCTTCTATTATTTTATAATCTTAATTCTGTTTGAATTTCGGTGAGAAATAATGAACAAAAGTAGCGAAATCAAACAAAAACTATTTCATAATAACTTTTAACACGATATCCAAAGACAATGGTCGGTATTGATCGTCCCGTTACTCTCATTCATGTCCTTGGATGCAGATGAACTGATACTTGATAGATATGAATCATAATTGTTTATGCTCGTGTCTAGTTCTGTTTGAATTCAATATTACATTTTAAACAACTATGTTAATTTCATGAAAACATCGTATAGAGTCAACCAAATAAGATGCCGTTTAATTCCGTTATATAAAAAGAACTTTTACTTGAGTACGTTCATTAAGAAATACTTTTGTTGCTCAAAGAAGGAACATCAAATGAATCTGTGTTCTCGATTATCTCAGCGAACATCGAGTACGGAGTGCATCTTTCCATCGGAAGATATTTTCTTTCTGAAAAAAGAATTACTGTTCAATTTATGTAAAGAGAAGTAAAGAGCCAAGAAAAATATGCACATCGTTTAACTGCTGCTTCATGATTTCACAAGCATATGAAACAAGAACAGAAAACTCTGTGCACCACCGTTTTAAGAGAATACATCAGCTAAATTCAAACATTTCTCATGTCATTCTGCTCGTCAAGTGCGTAGAACTTATTTCAAAAGATCTTTTTGAAAATATTGCATGACTCATTTCTAAGATATTGACACGAGTCTTCACCTGTTACTCATACATTTTTCAAGCGTTCTTTTCGCCTCTCGAGCTTCAGTTTACTCGTTTATCGGAAGAGGTAAAATGCTTTGCACGACTTAGGATTTTGGAATAATTATCAAGAGCAAATAATATTCATACTATTTCAAGTGCCTTATCTAATGAGCAGTGCTCTTATTGGATTAATAGAATTGTTTTTTCGAAAACAAAAACACGCCAAAAACTGTATGTGTCTCAATTTATCAGCTGGAATCTATTGTCATCACTTATCAAGTTAAGCTGATTGACAAATACGACTTATTTTCAATGGTACAAATAATATTGAAGAGAACGATGAGCGAAATCCTACGGCAGTTTTATGAAATTTTCTTCGTCAACCGACGAAATCAAGTGAGCGACAAACAAAAGTAAGAATCCGATTGCGCAAGTTAGTTCTTTCATCTTTTTTAAACAAGACTTCATAATGAGACAATTATTGTCAAGACTTAGCACTCGCTCTCTCTCTCTCTAAGGCATGCTAGAATAATAGAAGCTTTTCAGAATATAGGACTCACTCAATAGTTTCGACAAAAATCTGATAATGAAATATACTGTTTCTTTAGAAATTTGCCAAAAAGTTCTTTATTAGAAATATGGCAAAGTTCTCTCATATTTGAGAACAATCAAATCATCTTGTTGAAAGCTCAAGTAGCGTGTTCCAGTAAATAATAGTTGCTCACGTGTGCCCTGTCTAGTTGATCTTAAGAACATAGAATGATTAAACAAGCATCGATGTGAGCTAAAATTCAGCGTCAGCAACGATGCCGTTCATCAAATAGAATTCAATTTTTTCTCAAATTCAAAACACATCGATTTACACACATGATTCTCCAATCGTAGAACACAGCGTGACGTGAGAATGAGAACAGCATATGAAAGATGAAGACGCTTTCTAAGCAATAAACAAAAAAAACCTGATTTTCTTAGTAAAACACAATTGTATGCTGTAATTCTTAAGCTGTAGCAGATGTCAGCGTGAAAACAATCAAAAGTATTATGAATTAGGAAAAACTTTTAAATGAACTAATACTTTATCTAGCGTAACGCTTCATTCATGAATAGAAAAATTTGTTAAACATTTATATTTATACAAATATCTGATGGTTTCTTGTCTTTGAAACGATTATCAATTCATTTTTGAATTTTTTCAATATAGTTCTGTGCAATAGGAATAAAACTTTGGTTGTTTTATTTTTCAGCATCGTGAACAATCTTACGCAGTAAGATTAAAACGTCGTCGTCTTTCTTGATTGTACGACTTATTGATTTGATGTGTGATGACCTATTGAAAAGTGGAGATCAGAGAGAGATGAATGTTTTCTCCATTGTCTCTTGACGTTTCTCTATGCCGCTAAATATTCGAGCACAAATCGTTTTCATCTTTTTCTGTCGTTCAATTTTATATCTACAAAAGAAAAGTGACAAAATTCGAACGATTATGATAGGATTGCAATGATTATTAGCATATCCAAAACAATGAGAGTACAATGGAAGAGCATCCATGTGAATATCTGAATAGCGTGTAATTAAGATTCGAGACGTAAGAAAGAGAACAATGATCACCAGTAAACGACTGGCTGATCATAGTTTGAAACTATGATCATTTGTAACCAAGATAAAACAATGGGTTGACAGTGTAAACTGGTGATAGTCGTGGATTTATGAATTGACTCAAAGAACTAATATTACACGTATTTTTCATTGTGTCAAATGAGAAGTGCCTAAGTTAGATGAAATTCAAAAATATTTTGCCAGCTTTCCTTTTCAAAATCGAAAGTCGATGCAATTTCAACTTATTAAGATGCGACAACACAACAGTGTCATAAATCGATGAATCACCATGTATGTTGTTGAGGAGAGGGCCATCATCAAATATATCATACACACCTGTACGACAACCTGCTTGCATAATCAAAGGCACGTTCTAGGTGTGTGATGCGAAGTTGTGTTGGGCGGGTAGCGGGGGTGAGTTTCTATGCTTTCACTTAGCATAGAGAAGACGATGGGTTTTCATGAACTCGTAAAGTTCTTTGTGAAGCGCAGATAAACTAATGGCGGTACTTCTAACTGCTATTGTATGCATCAATGAAGAACAACACCACATAAGTGCGATTTGCTCGTGTTCAAAACTATGACGAGATCTTTATAGAAGAATCAGATTGTTATTTAGTTTTTGCCTTTTACAATTTTTCCATCAAACTAAACAATTACGACGAAAAACTTTGCAAACAGTCTAAATGTCTTAATCGTATAATGATTACAGTTTACGACTTGTGAAAAATTTGGATTCAATTGAGAAAAACAATTACCACCAGTGCGAAAACATTAGAGAGTTCGACCTTGATTGTGTAAGAAGTTATTTTTAGAATGAAACCATGATAAATTTTTTCTTCAATATTGACTGATCTACAAATGAATATAAAGGTAAAGACTTTGCACCATTAACAACTTACTTTACTATCGTTTTTATTTTGCTTGAATTGCTGACAACGTAGTCTCGAAGAATGAGAATAAAACATTTTTGGAATCAGTTGTAAAAGAGACTAACGCAAAGTTCCGCATTGTTTCTAAGACCACTATCATGTTTAGGATGAAAACCAAGATAAAAATATAAGTGAGTACAATCTATATTCTAATTCTCATTTTCATACGCAATCTTCTCTTTTCTAATATGAAGTTCTTTCACAATCAATAGATACAAAGTTCGTGATGGCATGTTCAACACTAAATAGCCGATTTTGAGCTAATCTCAAGATGAATTTTTATGAGTACAGGAAATTACAGTACACTCGAAAATCAAAAAGAAACAGATAGCTCAGGAAGAAGAATGCCAAGGACACACGAATAAAACTAAGTAATGTTGATAAAACATCTCTCTGAAGAATTTTAATAATAGTACGATATCGACAGAAGAAAACTTTCAACTTTGTTTTATGAAACGACTAACTCTATAGTTTGGGCTCTTTTTTTTTGTGAATTCTTTACAGAACTTGTTATCAGTTCACTGCCGTAATGTTAATTTTATCTCGTTGTCTAATCATATCAAAATTTTATTTGTGTAGAGAAAAACTAGTTGTGCGTTTTTTGCTTATCTCTAATAAAGTGTGTTATTCCCATCACAGCCAAAGCTCTATCGTCAGAATGACTGAGGTCGTTTGTTGGCTAACTAGAAACATCATTTCATTGACTCTCAAGTTTGTATAATCTGAACTAATAGTATCCGTGGATCTAAAATATAAAACTAAAATATTGTTATAACCTATTCGTTTTGTAAAGTCAGAGTCTATTTACGTATTAAATTTAATCGTTTTCAAGTTCGGTTTATGATTATGGAGAAAACAAATGTAATTCATTCTCTTCTCGCCCGCCTTCTTTTTATATCTTTCATGGTTCTGTTTTGAGAGGTATGTAACAGCTCTTGCTTGTTGAATTTTCATATCTTTCAGCGATAACATGATTTTTCTAATGAAGCACAAGAAAAGAAAACTTGTCAGATGTCATGTTTTCGTCGGATAGATATCTTTCATAGACGATTTAGCCGCTTCAATGCTACATTAAGAGGCCGCAGATTTAGATAAATCCAATACTTTGTCCACCAATCTTGACTGTTATCAATTTGCATGAGCACACACATCTTAGAATTAGAATGGTTACGGTTCGTCCTTGAAGCATTCGGATTTGTTCAAATAAATTCAATAAGAAGTCAATGAAAATTCATCTAGTGTTCATCTTAAGCTAATTGCTATCATAGTGGCTATCTCAAAATTAGAATACGATGAATTGAAGCAAATTAACAAGAAAACATATTGAAGTCGTTGATTTTAAATAGTCTTCGTATTATTTGATTTCTTTCTGATAGTTATTCTTCAGGTACGATTATTGATCATATACATATCGTTTAACCGATGTTCACTTTTCTTCTGAGAAAATCCTCTATTTACTGTGATCATCTTAACTAATACTCAGTGTTACGAAGAACTTTTCTCCATCACTGATTAGCCGAAATGTAGAAAAGTGATTCACCGCAGTCTGTGTCAGTGTTTCCAATGGAAATCTAAAGCAAAATATACATGTACACTTTACTTCAGAGATGTCCATAGCGGTGCTGCCACTGCCGCGCCGCTACCGTCTCAGCGGTAGCAGCAACTTTCGCTTTTTAGGCGTCGCGCCGCAGCGCGGCAGCGGCAAATTTTCTTTTTTTATCGTCGCGGCGCATCGCGGCAGTGGTTGAAATCACATTTTTTTTCTATAGAACCTACAATACGTAAGTAGATTGTTTCAGTTTGATTCAAAGCAAAGAAATTTTTCGTTTCTCAATTAGTTTATTTTCGTTGCTCTTTAATCATATAACTGACATATGAACATTGGCATCACGTAATTATATGATGACTTGATGTAGGACCATGCTACTAGATTTTCAAGAATTTATATTCTACCTCATTTATAATGGACATACATAACTATACAAACGAAAATGTTTCAATCATCATTATATGTAAGAATTTTAAATGGCAGATATTTTATTTTAAATATTGTAATCTATATTGTTTCATTCATTTACTACTATATAGTCACATCAGGCGAACCTTTTTTCCATACCGTCCAGCTAGCCAGACCTCAAGATTTATTTATAGCGCATGAGTTTCTTAGTCAAGATTCTCAAGTACTTCGTGCGCATATCAAATAATGTTTCCATAGGGCCAGTTGCTTTCTGTAAGTTTCTATAGTCTCTCGCTTTGTCATTGCTAAAATATCAGCTATTCAAACGAAATAAGAATACTCTATTTTATTCATACAATGCTTTCTACTTAATTTAATATTTCAAGTTTACAGGTGTTTTCGCTTACTCACAGTATGTTCGTTACTCAATTGAAGGCCTAATAAATGCATGATTGTTGTCCATTTCATTATATACTGATATTTGACCTAATAATTCATACGAATTGTATGCTATATAATCGACTTTTTATTAGAGAACAGGGAACTTGCTGTAGATCGTACTATTTATAACGTCGTGGTACCAGCGCGGCAACTTAGTTTTTATTGCCATCGCGGCGCGGCGTGGCAATGTTTACTTTTCGGAGCATCACGGAGCGGCAGCAGGTAAAATCAGATTTTTCTGAACTCATTGCGGCGCGGCAGCGGCACAGTACCAGCCGCGATGGACATCTCTGCTTTACTTATATGAGCAAAGTGTACGTTTACACTTTGTTTTTGGCACCAAAGTGTACAAAGCGTACTGATAGGAATTTTTTCGATCTAAAAAACAAAACTAGTGTTCGTTTTGCAGTGATGAATATGAACTAAAATTTAGAAAGCAATTAGCAGGGACAACAGGACTGTGCAAGAGTTATAAGGGTCACCTGTTTGAAAAATATTTGGCTACGGCTTTCTCGGAGCTTTCGACCAACGGTATTTCTTCATTTTCATTACAGCGCCGTCACCAAGGGGGAAACGGCGGATTGTTGGGATTGCCAGTTCCAAAACAATCCCGATAATCGTAAAAGCCACCAGCAATGTCTTGTTGTAAATGAAGGAATTTCGAGCTGAAATTTTTCTCATATGTAGACCTCGTGGTTCTTAAAATATCCTAAAAGTTTCAATGTAAACAAATTTTCCCTTCTTAAGATAACCAACTTTCAAGAAAAAACGATTTTCTGATCATGCTGTGAAATATGCGTATTGCTTACGAACGCACTATCTTCAGGAGAAAACATCCGTTTACGCTGAAACTTTTAGAATATTCTAAGAACCACAAGACCTACATATGATAAAAATCTCAGCTTGAAATTTCTTGATTTTCACGAGGAGATGGCTGGTGAATTTTGAGATTGTCAAAATCCAAAAATCCAAAAAAAGTCCGACAATCCGAAATCCGCCGTTTCCCCCTTGAGTTAAAGTTATAGAATCAAAGTGTAAATAGATTTTTCAAAGTCTACACAGTACACTTTGGTTTTTAGAGCAATGTGTAAATCAGAATTAGCAGATGTTCTGTACATTTTACTTCTACTTGGTACATCTGCTATTGGAAACACAGACTCTGTGTGATATAAGAAGAAGTGAGGTTGATGATTATAAATAGTTGCCTACCATCTCATCAAAAGCCAACAAGTTACTTAGAAATATATAGTAGAAAATTTTTGATTTAATAAATTAATCGATAAGAATAAATGCATTAAGAATTGTATTCTTCAGAGTCGTAAAGCACGTTATAAAGAGTACGTCCCAATGGAGAGCGTTTAGGGTTAATACATGTGCAATTACGCGTTCGAATCATTACACTCGAAGTCCAAGAGCAACTTACCAATTGGCAGGTGTCGCAGCAGCCTATCTCTGAAAATCAGGAAAATAGGCTGGACACATTTTGGAAAAAAATCAGAAATTTCCATGTAAATCTGAAGATTCTTTTAAAATTATTATCACAGTATTGCTTTTCAGGATGATAGCAGCACAAAATTATGTCAATCAATGATAGTTCACTGAAGTGACCGAATTAGATTTCTTCGAATACATGTGTCGAGTTGCGCTTTTCCTTTTTCGTTCGTTACCTCTAATTATGCATTGTCTATGCCTTTTCTTTTCCTCAGGCACGTGGCATTTGGAAGGGAGAATCTCTTCCTATTGTATTGTCATTTATTTCTTGCTGAAATTTATTTTGATCAGGAAAACAGCCATTACAAGAAGCAAGAAAAATCCACGATTCTATATCTATCTTTTCAGCACTCAAGCCATTACCTTGCGTCACGCCTTCTTCCCCCTATTCCTACGTTTTCTTCTCTTTTTATGCCTGCTCTTCGCACATATAAAACCACGACAGCGTTTACACGAAAACTTAAATGAATTACGGAATGTGTAAAATAAGGGAATACAACATTTAAATCAGATGAGTACAGTGGCAAAATATACGACATAGACATCGGCGAAGTACTAGCAATAATCACCATTGATAAAATAGCTGCTTGTAAAAAATTAATTCATTCGAACTAGTAGAAACTTAAATTAGTAAAAAGAAAAAAGTGAAAAAAATAAATAAAAAGTTGAGTACGATCTTTCTTTCTATAAAGCATATTTAATAAATATTTCCGTAAACATTTTAAGGAACGTTTAGTGTAACAAAATACAACATTAAAATGACGAATCTGTGGTCCTAAGGAGATAATTCTTGAAAAATGAGGAAATTAGTATCTCTACGAGACCTTTGCTCTCGAAAGAACAAACACGAAAAAATTGTTCTAATCCATTTTTAGTATTTAATAAAATAATCAAGAAAATGTCGACAGATATTGAAGGGATATTTGATCACTCTGAAAACAAAATACCCGTGGAAGACGAAGTGAAGGTTTCTCCTGCTCCTCCTCCTCATCATCATCATACAGGTATCCGTGATGGAAAACCGTATTTCGCTGTCTTTCTAGCAGCTTTTACTTCGTTGGGAGGATGGTTTTTTGGCTATGATCAAGGTGTTACTGGAGGCATAGTTGTTATGGACTCATTCAAAGAAGACTTCTGTATCGGTGTTTATGGTGATAACTATACATGCAATCTGCCTGTTGTTGCTTTACCATCCGACTACAGACAATTTATTGTTCTTTTCACTCTCCTGTACAATGTTGGATGTTTTATTGGTGCTGTATTCATTTCATCGTTTGTGGCCGAAAGATTCGGCCGTCGAGCCATTATTTTCACGGCATCGCTATTGTTTTTAATCGGTACTTCGATCGTTATTTTTCCACCAGGTGGTTCGAAAAAGATGATTGGTTTAGTACTTTTTGGACGTGTTATTGAAGGGATTGGTGTTGGCTGCTCTTCATTTTCTTGTCCAATATACGCTTCAGAAATAGCTCCAACTAAAATTCGTGGAATGCTCTCGGGCTTTATGCAAATGACAGTCGTTACTGGCTTGTTTGTTGCCAATGTAGTCAATCTTTTCTTAGAAAAAGAGAAATGGGGCTGGCGAATTTCGAATGGCGTTATTTTAATTGCTCCGATAACGATCATGATTGGTATCTTTTTCTGTCCTGAAACTCCTCGATGGCTATTCAAGAAGAAAGGTCGAGATGCAGCAGAAGACAGTTTAAAACGTATTCGTCGAACAGACGATGTCACTGCTGAACTGAATGCTATAGCTGATGCTATAAATGAAGAAGGCAATCAAGTGTCAATTAAAGAACTCTTCACAACGAAGAAAATGCTTGAAAGACTTGGCGTTGGTGTAGGTATACATATTCTACAACAAGCGACAGGTATCAATCCTATATTTACGTTTGGTGGCATCATCTACGAGAGTGTTCTCGGCAAGGGCATCGTGGCATTATTAGTACTAGCTGGTACAAATCTAATAAGCACAATACCAGCGTTGTTCTTATTTGATAGATTAGGACGACGAAAACTTCTCATCATCGGTGGATTGGCTATGGTAGTAGGTCACCTTGTAGCAGCTACAGTATTCGTTACAGGTTGTGATGTCATCAAAACTGCTATCAATGGCTCATCAGCCATCGAAGAAGTCGTTAATTGTCAAACAAGCGCTGGAATACTCATGCTTGTGTTTACAGCTATTTTCGTCGGTTTCTTTGCCATTTCTTGGGGACCAATCGCGTGGATTTATGCAGCCGAAATATTCCCTCTCAACGTGAGAGCGAGAGCTGTTTCCATAACCACAGGAAGTAATTGGTTTATGGGCACGATCATGTCTTACATATTGGAACTAATAGCTCCGTTAGGAATCGGTGGATTATTTTATCTATTTAGTGGTTTAACTTTTTTAGCCGTCGTATTCGTCTACTTTTTCTGTCCAGAAACAAGAGGTGTTATTTTGGAAGACATTGAAGAACAATTTAATGACTTCCAATTGAAGAATAGAACCGTAATAAAAATATTGCGGAAACCATGCAATCGTAACAGAAAAGTATCGGCGAAAGTGGAAAACACTCCGCAAGATAGCTACTAGTTTTCTTCAACAGCCTATGAAACTTTGTTACATTTTGCTGAAGGTGATCTAAATGTATCTTACTATTTCCATTGAAATATCTTTTCATTTGTATAACTTTGTACGAATATAATCAATAAAAAATAATATAATAAACAACATATACATATCTTCTGTGTCGTTTTCATCTAATTCAACGGTAGATATGACATGAATTCAAAAGAGATTGGGTGTCATCTAAATACCAAGGGGTGGAAGAATACACGATTACTCTATGTGTTCACGTTTCTTTTTCTCCATAAAAACTCGTGAGATGCTACTTTATGTGTTTTCTTGTGCTTCAACTTATCAATTCCGATGGCCGGAAAATTATACTTTGTTGACAATAACATTGTTCGATGAAACTATTTAAAATATGGTGAACGAATCGATCAAAAATTGTATCTTTAACAGTGAATGGAGTGGAAGAAAACATTTCTATTTCCAATATCAATCTGTAATAAAACGTAATTTTGTTTCTATTAAACAAAGTTTGAGTTTCCGTGTCGCTACTAACTACTTGTCTAATGCTTAGTATACATACTTTTAACAAACTTGTACAATTTCCAACATGTTGATTATTTTGCCTAGTACTTATGTAAGGCAAAAATTTGCATGCGCTTCGCCCTCGACCCCCCCCCCCGCTTTTTTTTCAGAAAATCTTAGATCGTGACAGAGGTCTTTGATTCTCAATAGGTGATTATGCATCAGTAATATTTCATGAAAAAACAGTATTTTCATGATCGTGAACAACTGTTTCTTCCGCAGGACAATCATTTGAACAATTGGATTGTTTGAGAATATCTCGAGGAAATTGTGTCTGAATGTAAAACTCGGAATAACATTTAAATTCTAACGGTATAGTATTTACAACAAGCTGCAACTAGTCTCTACTCTTTGGAATAGATTTTGACTCAAACAAGAAATAAGTTCTCGAAGATAGTTATGAATTACAGTCGAATACGTGAAACGCTCTTTTTTAATATCATTAAAGTTAGCCTCTATGGCTCCGTTAGATTCATCGATCGTTTATTATGTTTATTGATTGTATTTTGGAAACATTCAACAAATTCATTGTAAACTTTCTATCCAGTAGAATATTATTCACCATCTATTGTATTCAGTAATCTTATTTGAAACGAATGCCATCATTTATTTGATCTTTACTCTGATAGATGTTGATCACAGGTCGTTTGTTGAAAAAATGAATTTTCAACAGAAAAACAATTGTTTATTTCATAGGCTAACTAAGAAATTTATTCTATCTATAGTTGAAAACAATGTAAAATACATAGAATACATAATGGATAGAGCTCATGGATGACCTCTAAAGAAAAATAAAGCATGCGAAAAAAAAATAGAAGTATGTACCACAAAAAAAAAACAACATTGAGCTCTTCTTCAGAATTTTAAAATAAATGATTAGAAACGAAAATAAAAATTAAACATTAAACATCGAATAAGAGGAAGAAGGACGAACATGTAGTCGTTTTTTTCTCCTGTTCATACCTACTTCTATGCTAAGGTTAAATAACAATAAAGTTCAGTCAATATTTTACTGTTGCTTGATCATGTTGATCAGCCGTAGCTGTATGAGTAACGGATTGATTCCACCATCTGTTAACTTCGTTGAAGAAATAGATTGCAACTAAATTAAAAATCACCAACATGAAAAGACACATTTGAAGCATTACGGGTGAAAAAAATCCATTATCACTAGTCCCTTTATTCAAGGACAAAGCCGATTCACTATCGGATCTCATCTAAAAATAACGAAAATAAGTATTTGTTTTGTTTTTCTCGTTCATCAAAATCAATTATTTCTACTAACAGATGTTTTCGGCTGTGAAGTGTTTGTCCACGATCGTGACAACGTTTGAAGCTGTTCATCTGTTGCACGCATCTTTTCTAATAGTCGATCATAACGCTGCAGTGTGTCATCGTGTTCTTTCTTATGTTGATGCACAATATCAGGTAGAGATGATACCAACATTTTCTCCTTCTTTTGTTCATATTGACTGTGTTGTGAACTAGGTGTCATCGGTGTTATTGAACAGTTCGTATTTGACGACGTGTCATACGAATCTAAAGACATGGGCGGAAAAGATTGACGAAATTGTTTCGGGATGTCGGATAAACGTGATCGTCGATAATGAACTGAAACTGGAATCATCGAAGAAGAACTTCGAAGACACGGATTACTTGTCGAATGCTTCGATACTAATGACGATGGTTGATTTGATATTGATTCCGGTCTAAGGACATTTTATCATTGAGATTTCTTGTCGATAATTCAAGAATGTTACGCTTACTTTTTCGTCGATGATTTACCCGTTTTATCTCTTCCCTGATGAATGTATTCTCTGACAGGTGACCATGAAACATGTTGCCTTTTGTTCAACGGTCCAAATACTGGTCGATTGTATTGATTTGAAAAAGTGTGCCAAACAGTTGGCTTTGTTTTTTGTGCATGCCGTTGTTCGGAATGTGATCGTGCTCGTGTCTTGTTCACATCTGGAGGAATATAAGTTTCTCCTCGATATGGTTTAACATAATATTGAAGTCGAACTGGACGGCGAGTATTGGTTGAACTTTGATTTGAATTCGATGAATCGAATATGTTTATTGTTGGCTCAAAAAGTGAACGAAGCGGAGGAAACGATTGAGATTGTGTTTGTTTGGCTGCTGCTTCAGCAAGATGTTGAATCTCGTTGGAATCAGAACGAGCGGAAGATGTTTGTTTCTTGTTGAGAGTAGAAGGAGATGACGAACGAGAATTCGACGATGGATCGTCTTTTGGCGATGAATTTTTTTCTTTTTTTGTTGACTTTTTAAGAATAGATTTACCAGGTGAAGTCAAACAAGTTTGATCAGTAATCTCATGAGTTGCTTCTTTATCAATGCCATTGGTATTGAACGATCTATCGTGTTCTTCCTAAAAAAGTAAACATTGAATTATTTTCAGACTGAATAATTTCATGCACCGATTACTTTGAGTGTAACAGTATATTCTTCTTCAAGACTATCGAGTTCACTCGGTGTGTTCGATGGAACTTCTTTCGAGAATCGATCTCTATTTTCTTCTTCATCTAGAGATTTGAATTCATTTTCATAGAAATGTTTCGTAACTTGATCTTCCGTTGAGTTAATTTGAAAATACGGTTCAGTTTTAATCACAGTTGTCTGCGCAACTGATGGAAGTCGTTCGTCATCGAACTTTACACGAATACCACGGCGACTAGTGGCACATTCTTTTTCAAGTTCTTCGAATTGTCGAATTTCTTCGCGAGCACGTCCTTCCTCTTCGGCGAAACTTGTGTCCATACTTGAACTACTCATAAGAGACGTAGTTACCTTTAACAAGAAAAATTTCAAACAAATAATAATAACAAGAAGAAGAAGAAACTATTTTGTTGTACATCTTTTACTTCATCATCTTGTTGCTCAACAATAGGCTCGAGCATGGTCGAATCACCATAATATCGATGTTCTTCATCATCACTCATTTTTCGTCACACCGCAAATGATTTATGGAAACAAAAAAAAAACGTCATTTGATAAGCAGCAGAAACAGCTGGTGCGTTTTCCTTTTTCTTTTTTTATCCATCGTTGGTCGACACATATATGAGTAGTTTTTTTCACGTTATGTTCTATTCGATACATTATTTAGAGGTTTCATGTGTCACATATGTTCTCTATTCTTTTCAATGATTGTGGTCGATTTAAAAAAAAATATCAATGTTGCTTTAGAATAACATTTTCCATCAGAAAAAAAAACAAAACTCAATGTAAAAAAATAAGTATAGAAAATACGATATTCTGATAGAAAAAAAAACAACATCGAGGCAAATTGACATTTATTTCTATGATGTGTAATCTGCTGTATGAGCGAGTAGAATAATTACATGGATTCATTTGATGAAAAATAAGATACGTTTATGTTTAACAAAAGCGAAACACGAACTGGATTCTTTTTTTGAAGCTTCAAAAAAATATATGTTTATGTAAAATGCAACTCGTTTGAACATCTTACGACAATGGAATGAATATTCGAGACAATCAGATTAGATTTGAGTCAGAAGTAGATTGACAAATTCATCGTCTGTTTTTCTTATCATTGAATTATGTTAAAACATCTTATGGCTTTGTTTTTCATAGTAACTGAACGTAGTAGATACGTTTCACGAAGATTTCGATCGTCATTCTTCTATGTTTTTCAAATATTTACAATCAACATGTGCTCATAAATCTGCATGAAGTCAATTTTCAAATTATGTTGCATCAAAGAAATCTAAGTGTGAATAAGAACGGTTCAATGTGTTTACAAAAAAACGAGAGAAAAACTGGATGATCATAGTGTACGAGAGCAATCCAGTATTAGAAATTAGAATCGTTCGAACATGAAACTCATGGAATGAAGAAAACGTTTCTCTCACGAAAAATGATCACCGTGAATGATGATGTTGTCGATTGGAGAGAAACTAGTTCACAGTGTTGAAATTAATTACAATTCATTCGATACTCAACTGTAACCGAGTTCATTGAATTTGTTATGATGATACATTCTTGAGTTGCACATTTTAGTCATGACAGTAAAACATCTCTGAAGTTAACAGTTTCGCAACAGTCGTCTCAAGTGTTCCGTTTGCAAAGGCGTCAACCGAATGTGAAATATGTTTATAGGGAAAATACTGTACAACAATAAAACAGTATTCAAAATAGTAGTTGAGTGTGAGTGTTCACATAGTTCGTCTTAAAAGATCTATCTTTGTGAAGAAAACATAGGCAACTCGAACGCATCTTAAAATAAATTTTAAAATCTCGGACTTAAGTCCGAGAGTTATATGTACTTCAAAACGTGAGTGAGACAAATCAATCATTCTAGAATGTGTGCACGGAAGAAGTATTCCGGTAAACCCCAAAACTAGTGGTCATCTGAGACATATCTAGGCATTTGGTTTCTGGATGCAGTTTTTTTGCATTTTCAGGCGATGTTTTGTTAGAAAGCTATGATTTGGTTCAAAACTAATATCAGATTCGGAATCAACGTTAGAGACTGATTCGACTTATATACGTTATGGATAATTCTGAGCAAAAAATTGTTTTTTCAAAAAAAACCCTGTACCCCACCTCAGGGATTGTTTGGTGAAAAATGACAATTTTTTCGATAACTCAGCCATTTCTTGCCGGAGTCTTCTCATCTTCAAACTCGACCGAGATATTGATGAGAAAATTCTGTGCACAAAATTTCAGCTCAATCGAATGAATTCGTAAAGAATTATCGTGTTAACGGCAGGACGGCCGGACACCCTGACCGATTCTAGAGTGTTCTCACTTTGTGACTACACAAAATGTGTATACGTATGTATAACGAGCAACCATTGAAATCTTCGGCAAGAATTCAAAATGATAACTATCAGTGGTGGAATCAATCTTCGAAATGTTCTCATATGTCGAAGTTGCGTTTACTGATTGACATCGTAAATGTGCATTGGCTACTGTTCTAAATGAAAATTATTAATAAAAATAAAACAGAAGTCAGCACTTCACGAGATACAAAATTTGTTATGTTTATTTTAATTGTGTCACCATAAATTATCTTTGCTGAAGGGGCAAATATGATTGTATCGATCTTATTTCGTAAAAGAGTAACGATCAGCTAACGAATATTTAATTTCAGTAAGAAGAAAGTTCAAATTTTCTAAATTAGCGTAACAACTTTGACATACGTGACGAAATCATAAAACTCTTCAAGGATATTCGTACTAAGTTCTAAATAAATAGGTTTTGTTTTTCGTGTTTGATAAGAAAATAAATTCAATGAAAAATATATTGTGTAAAGATTTTCAATCTGATGACATTTCGAATATAAATATGCAAGAAGCTTTTTTCTCAACATAAGATTAGTTATTTCAAAGAATTTTTCAGACTATGTGCTTGTCCGGCAAATATCAATGCTCATTTTCGTGTTTATTGCATTTGAAATGAAAGAACCAATCACTTTCAACAGACACAGGCTAAAGTTAGACTCGTATGTGACTTGACAGAGAGAACATAAACAAACGGATGAATAGAGAAATATTTGACGAGAGTATTTCGATGTATTTTGTGTTAATGGTATGAAAACGATTATAATAGACAGGCTATAGAAGAGGATTCAAATGTAAAATGAAGATCTTCGCTCTATACCATGAGAACTCATCTTGATATTTCATTAAACACGAAGAGTATTTACTTATTTACATGAATTATTTTCAACTATTCAACAGTTTCATCATCCATAAATTTCCTTTACGTTGTCATTCTCACGATTTAAAAGTAAATGTACGATACTTTCTTTTCATAAAGATAACGCCGTTATTTTAAATAGTATCAATAAAAAAAATGAATAGGGACATTATTGGAAGGTGTAAATCTAAATATGAATTTTCAGCTTGACAGTGTTCATGTATAGAGTCGTATAATTTCTTCAATTTGGTAAATGCGAGAGAGAGAGAAACGAACTGTATGCTTCTAAGCTTGATTAGTAATTATTTAAAAGTAGAGAAGTTAAATAATATTGTTTCCATCCAATACTATTATGATGTTTTATACTATTTCCTCTACTAAATCAATGTGTGTGTTGTCTAATCAAAGTGTGATGTGCACATAAGGAATGAATAATAAAATTTTATGGATTTGGTCAATTTTCTTTCTAGTACATACACGCATATTGAATAGCACCCAAGCAGACAAAATTTGTTAAGAACGCGTTTTAGCGCCCGAAAATGGACGGAACATCTAGAAAAGCGGACGTGTTTGGATGGCAATCGAAGTTTCCCGATTGTGAGTGAAAAACGCTCATTT